>JAYMFT010231352.1:0-11189 GCA_038088735.1 Panulirus argus
ATATATGCAGAAAACTTTACCAGAGGAGGAAAATTCAGGATGACGGAGAGGAAATCGAGACAGCTGACTGAATAAACATGTGGTAGAGAATCTGGTGTGGAGTAGAAGGGTTGGCAGGAGTGTGGGATCTTGTGCCAAAGGGTGAGGGGGGATGTAGCGTCTGACCTCCCCCTCTATGGTGCCAAGGGTTGAGGGCAGCATGGGTTCTAGTTTCCGTTTCTAATAGTGCCAACTGGCTCTGTGAGCGTATCCTGTGGCTGTGACCTGTGAGGATGACTTGTCGGGTTGACCCGCGAGGTCTGACCTGTGAAGTGATCCATGGCCTCTTATAGCCCCCCATTATCTTTACTAACCCCCCCCCCCCCAAGTCACCGGCTGTCTGTGGAGGCAGACTGTTGCATAACGTGGCGCCCCCGACCGGACACGACCCGCCGGGTCACCCCACCGGCTCCTTTGGAAGGCTGCAGGTCACTTACGCTACCCGCCAAGTCACCCACCAGGTCAGCTCTCCCACCAGGTCACCCCGTCCACCAAAAGAACCGACGTCAGGCCTGGCGAACCGTTACCGGACGCAGAGAATCGAGACCGGACGTATAAATCCCGAGAAAACCTCAGAAAACGGTGGTCGGACGAATGAAACCAGACCTCCGCTGTAGACGAATCTGAGCCGGACGAAAGAAACCATATTTAAGAGACCCGAGTACCGGACCCGAGCGTGACGGGGCCGCAGCAGGACGCCACCGGACCAGAGAAAGTCTCTCCCAGTGACACACGCGAAGTAGGCAGGACGTGGGAGAGGACGGGTGGCGTCGTTACTGACCCTAGCAGCTACCCGAAGGTGGGGCAGGAGGTGAGGGCCAGTGCCAGGTACCAGGAACGACAGCGCCAGCCCTCGGCACCAGGTGCTTCCATGGGGAAGCCGATAACATCTATCACCGCGGGAGTACCAGTTACAGGCTGGAGGGACAATACAGTGCCAGGGCCGAGTGCCAGAAGAACATGAAGTGCCCGTTGAGGGGTGGTTGACAATAGGGCTACGAACGGCCCATGTTGTCGGAAGAACGGGAGTCGAAAGCCGAAAGTTACACAACATCTGAAATCAATAGCCATACAGCCACAAGCCCTCGACACACTCCAGACCTGAGTGGCACCGGCGAGGGGCGTGATGACCTCTGGCGATAGGTCACGACCCGAGGGATATGCTGACGGTGGTGACCCGCCCCTCCTTTGGCCCTGGGGTCACCTGTGAGGCTCATGATGAGGGGCCAGATGCCTCTGTCACTGACTGTGAGGGTCGTTATGAGTGACGGCCATTTACCTGTGCCTCTCACTTCTGAGAGATCGCTCACTCACCCATTCGACCTTTTATCTCCGCTATCTTTCACCCCTCTCTCTCCCTTCACATCCTGGGACCCTTACCACCCGATATTATGTCGTCCCTTTCATCTCCCTCTCTCTCCCCTATCCTCTGTCCCACTTCCCCTCTCCCACACACAAGGCGCTGGTCCACCCTCGCACTCGAGGAGGACCTTGTAGAGGCCTTGAGCCAGAGTTTATGGTGAGCTCGAGTGGGACGTTATGGTCGCGTCTGCCTGTTCAGGTCTGGGACCTCCCTCCCTCCGTTCCTCACGCTGGAGGAGGACCTTGTACACGACTTGTCTCAAGGTTTATGACATAATCGCGTTGGCACTTACGATCATCTCGCGCTGTAAGGTTGTCCTGGAGTGACCTGGGTTATGGAGGACCTGGGGCTGTTAGACCTGGGGCTCCCTGACAATGCAGATGATATACTGGACTCATGACGCTTTGGGATTTCATGTTTGTGTAACGGACTAGGATATGACTCACACGAGCCCAAAGTCCCCGTTAGATTGTGGGATATTCTCATCATTATCAGCAGATTAGTAGATGATAGGTTTTGATCAGAAGATTATAGACGGTGATTAGAAGACCATAGTCTGTAGTCAGTGGATTATAGACTATGATTAGCGGGTTATAGATGATGCTCGTCTGATCGTGGGGCGCGGGAGTGAGCCTAGATCACAGCATATGTCAGTGTTCTTGGATCCTACACAAACCAGATCAGCAGGTAAGGAGTTAAAGCCGTGTTAGGGATTCCGCTACGTAGAAGAATTAAGGAATTTTTGGATCAAGGTGTTTTAGGCTTATATAACTGCTTGTAGGGTTATGGAGACGTTCGGTTATAGGACTCCGGGAATGTGTTCGAGGCTTTCTCACAACCGGAGATGCTGACGGTCTTGTGGTTATTGTGGACGCCCCGGGATGCCAGGGGTTGTGGTAGACGCCCCAGATGTCAGGGGTTCATGTTAGACGCCCCAGATGTCAGGGGGTCTTTTAGACTCTCCAGATGTCAGGGGGTCATGGTAGACGCCCCAGATGTCAGGGGGTCATGTTAGACGCCCCAGATGTCAGGGGGTCTTTTAGACTCTCCAGATGTCAGGGGGCCATGGTAGACGCCCCAGATGTCAGGGGGTCATGTTAGACACCCCTGATGTCAGGGGGTCTTTTAGACGCCCCAGATATCAGGGAGTTCCCCTGAGCTTGTGCCTGGACCGGAGTTCCTCCCTGTCCTTCACCAACCACGATAGCTTTCCTCTGTATCTCATCTCCAGGACCGTTTTCTTCTCTGGGCGTCTCTAGTCGTAAACCTTGGCCTGGCCCGGCCCGGCCCGGCCCGCCTCGCCTTCCTCCCCGGGTCCAACTTTCGCCTCTCCGAATTTCTTGCTGAAAGTTCCTGTTGAGAATCCGCAGCAAAAATTCGCTTCTGTGTAATTCACTATAGCAATACGCCCCCTTTCCCTGCTCCCCCGTCTCCACTCACTGGCATTCTCATAGCAGGTGTTCAGCCAGGGCCGGGAACTGTGTTGCTATCGTGCTGGGGGAAAAAAAATAGAAGACGACAAATTAAGGCTAAGAAAAAATAAGTTGGAAATGTCTGCGTTGCCACCTTCCCTGACTACTGCTCGACCACCAGCGGACCACACCAGCCGCGGACCACCAGCGGACCACACCATCCGCGGACCATCACTGCAGACCAACTCAGACCAAATGTAAATCATTTGACCAGAGTTGGTGTCGTGAGTGCTCCTGGCTCCCGCGCGTAGTGCCGGCCGCAACACCACCGCTTCATCTTTCTTTTTCTTTCTCTATTTTTTGTAGAGAGAAGGGAGAAGTACGGCCTGGGAGGGAAGAGGCCGCCGCTCACTTTAGGGAAAGGTGAGAGATGGATGAGAGGAGGGAGAGAGTGTGTGTGTGTGTGGATCTACCACTACCCAAGTCAAAGAATCCTTACCTCCACTCTCATCCACTACTGCTCCACCCCAGTCTTACTCATCCACCCCAGTGGTGCTCATCCACCCCAGTGCTGCTCACCCATTCACTTCAACCCGTCTCCCTGACTCTCACAACGCCTTCTCTAGGGTCATTCATCTCCCTACTCCATCTTGCTGTTCCATCTCGGTACGCCATCAGCCAGTGGAGCACCATCTCCCTACACCCTGTTTATGGCGCCCCCTCCCCCCCCCCCCCTTTAGCGCTAGAGGTTTCTACTCTCACCCCACCTCTCACTACCTCTCACTGCCTCTCACTGACCGCTCTCGTGTTCTCACCGTCTGCTACCCTCCCCTCCCCTCCCCTCCACATCTCACACATCGCTCTTCTCGCCTCTCACACATCACTCTCACCGCCTCTCACACACCGCTCTCACCGCAAGACAGTTCGTGTCGACAGTTTCGTTACGTCTTTTCATCATCCCCTTTTGTCTCTGCCTCAAGTGTCTCGTTATAGTCTCTCGTATCTCTCCAGTAGCAGGATCTCTCTCTCTCTCTCTCTCTCTCTCTCTCTCTCTCTCTCTCTCTCTCTCTCTCTCTCTGCCATTATTCTCCGTTTTCTAAGAGTTGAATCATTTTTTCCCTCCCTTACTGTCCATAAACACCGTCCATATTGTTGACAACTTTCCCCTGATCAACTGGACCAATAGTAATGCTCTGGGTAGCATCCCTGGTACTCATAACCATCCCTAACGATCGTTCGGGTGTAATTTTCCCGACCAAACGTTATGATTCTGGCAAATTCCCCCATAACTATATTCATATCTACTTAACGTCCATCTCTTGGCTCATCTACGACACTTATACGCACTCTACGTGCACTTAAGTGCCCCAAGTGTCTTACTATCACTCCCAGTACAGTTGTTAACGAATACAGACCATATCTCTCCCGTTATATAGGATTTTCTTATGTCCAGGATGAAGCAAGTCTCTGGACCATGTCCCATTGCGTCCCGGGCGGTACCACTGTCCCCACGGCCCGGTCCACATGATCACCGTCCTGGTACAAACCACGGCCCGTTCCACGGACCATTGATCACCGTCCTGGTACAAACCACGGCCCGTTCCACGGACCATAATCTAAGGCCGAGGTTCATGCCACTACCATGGTCCGGTCCACGGACCACCACCATTCACCCAAAACCTCCTCCAATCGTGGCCTCTCAGCCCTCTCCCACACCACTACAACCGCCCTAGCCATCCGCTGTAGCAACTTCAAGTATTTACTGTTTCTTATATCATTATATCTATATAAGACACATGATGATGTATAAGCTATATTACCTATACATCATCTGTATATTACTGCATTGCTTAGATATTATATGTATCTTACATATTACCTATGCATTATAGGGTCTCTCTGTACTGACGCAGTTACTGGATACAAAGACTCCTTTGCTTCTCTCTTTACATGTGGTGGACAAGCCAGATGTCCTCCCATTCTTCCCAAGTAGCCCCAATCCCCTGTCTCACCCACACCGTCTCTCTTCTCTCCTTCGCTCTCTTGTTCCCTGTCTCGCCTCCGCCGTCTCTGTCTCTCTCGTCTCGTGCAAGTGTCTTTGTGCCCTCTTCAGGCACACCAGGTCCCCGTGACCTATCTTGACCGTCTCAAAGACGGTGTTCAAAGGTCTGAGGATGGACAATGCTAACGATTTTTCCTCGTAAATTTTTTTTTAACATGTTACCTTCCTTCTCTTGGGCTGTATGATGCCTCTACAGACCTGGTCTACCTCCACGTCCCTGGAACACAACCCTGAGGCCCTTAGGGCTCTGGTTTCACAAATGGAAACTCATAACTTCAGGGAAAGGTAAGGAACAGAGTGGAGGTCTTCCCTCATGAAGGGCTTTATCCTGAACATATGTCCTGATCATTTGCCCTGACCGCTTGGCCTTTATTGTATGGTGGATGGACAGTGCTATAATGATGAGTATTGAGGCCCGACTGACTCACCTTCACCAGATGAGTAATATTTAGTAAAGCTTAGTCGAGGTGAGTAATGTGCGCCTCTTGTCCCGCACGTTAAAGAGGTCATTACCCACGTCACCTGAGAATGTCCCTCTTAATGACCTGCATCTTGCTCGCTTGTAAAGTAAACAAAGTAATAAATTAACGAGGACGGCGTGTGAGTCTTTTAAAGGGATATATTTATTTTGTATATGTTAATTTGCTTCTATGACCCATAGCCCCACACAGGGGCTGTGGGCACGTCCCTGGAAGGCTGAGACACTTCCAGCCTCGTCCCTGGAGGCATAAGGAGATTCCTTCCTAAATTTTCCCTGGATAAATCATGGAGTTATCTGACCATATCACAAAGTTATCTTCTGGTTATCTCGAGCTTTTATCATTTTATCATAAGCTCTACTGAAGCTATATTATACAGCTATTTTTACCTCCTTTAAAACAATCGCTGGCTATTTCAAAGCTGTCGGAAAGCTATATCAAGCTATCGTTAGTCTACGCTGTATTTCCGGGCTGTCGGAAAGCTATCTCAGCTCAGCCGAGGCTGGCCGTAAAAGCTTGTCAGGTGGAGATGCAGAACAAGAGGATATAAAAGGCCTTTTAATCCGCTTGAAAAATTATCCTTTTAGCCTGGCCTCGGGACCTGGGAACGTCCTGTATGATAATCATCCATCTGTGTTTGACAGTATGATAGATATAATTCGCACACTGCCATAGACTTGTGCATGATATACTCCATACATGAGGCTATACTCCACACTATACTGGCACATCCTTACCGTGGACACGCGAGCCTGACTCTCTCCTGTCATGTCACGGCACAGGGGGAGACCCTGGTGTGTCCTGAGGTCAAGACATACGTCAGGGGCGTGTGCTGCATCGCCATACAAAGGCGTGACCCTAGGTGGGACGAGGTATGATCCCGAGGTGACAGATCACGGCTGCAGGAGGGAAAGGACAGGGTGACATTTGAACTGGAGGAGACAGAGAGAGGGAGGGAGAGGACATTGTAACATCACTGCTCATGTGAAACTGAGGAAATATGTTGTGGTGTGACAGTACTGAGGTAACCCCCCACCCCCCGCGGGGGAGGCGCCCCTGGGGTGGGTTTGGACTCACTTGACGGCTGAAGGCCTGACGTGGGTCACCTCCCTCACCTGGAGTGAACCGACCCACTCCGCCCACCCGAACCCGCCCACCTGCCACTTTTTGAGTGGGATGCCCACTGTCCCATTACCTACTGTTCCAGTACACGGTGTTTTGTACGTGAATTATCGCCTTTTCCTGCCGTCCTCTCGGAAGTCAAGGTACAGGAAGCAACAGCATGCTATACCACCCAAGTCATCCCACTTCCGCCAAAGGATGTCATCAAGGGCGCAGAGATCTCAGAAACAGATGCAGACATCGACTTAAAGACCCATGGCAAAGGAAGTAATTGGAAATATCCCAATTAAGGCTAATCACTTCCAAACGAGGCAGCTGGTGCTGGGGGGCGGGACGCCTCACCAAGCAACACCTGCACACAAGGTAAGCAATTCAGGCGTCTTAACCTGTTATCCTGCAGGGCAACTTGTTGTATAGCACTGTGTGTTGCAGGGTCGAGCCAGACGTGAGGTGGGCATAGGGAACACGTTCTTAGGGTTTTAACTCATTAATGTTGAAATACATACATACATACATACATCCATACATATACACATAGATACGTACATACACTGACAAAGACATACGTACGCACGTACATACATACAAGAAGTCGTACGTAAACACAGACAGAAACACACAGCGTGAGAGAACACTAACCAATTTACGAAGAGAGTTTTGGCAAACGGCAGCGCCATCGCTGAGAGAGAGGGAAGAGCTGGCCGCTCTTCAGGCCAAAATTCCAATGATTTTTCGCCGGGATCTTTGCCGGGTCTGTGCGGGAAAACTGCGAGTCAGTCAGACAACATGAAAGGCGGCTCCTCACTCCCATGCTTTTTCTGGTCCGCACAGTTTTCCATGGGAGGTTCTTTGACTGGGCCCGGCTTTTACCATGGGTGCGCCATGACCTTTAAAGGTAATTTTGAGATTTTTCTTTTTTCTTTTTTTAAGGTCTGCACACGTCGGCCTTCAGAGGCTTGTCAGGTATTTTAGGGAGAGAGGGACGCTTGATAAACGTGATTAAGGACGCTGGAAGTTGTTCCCTATAATTACGTTCGTCGTCTGTCACACCTGTTGAGGGTTAATGATGATTGTTACAGAGAGAGAGAGAGAGGGAATGTCGTGTGGTGCACTTGCTATCTTCTTGGTGTGTTATACTGACATCCTGATGCTGTGATATCCTAATATCTCTCTGATCTTGTATCCTGATATTTTCCTCATCTGATAGCCGGATATCAACTTGTTCCGATTTCCTGATATTTTATTAGCCTCTTCCTTTGATATCCTCCTGGCCTGATTTCCTGATATTGCCGCATTTGATATCCACCGGTCAGATATGCTGATATTTCCCTGACCTGTTATCCTGATATTCCCAGCTCTGATAACCTCGTATCTTTCCTGTCTGATATCCTGATCTGTTGATATCCTTTCCTGGCGTAATATCCTCCTCCTCTCATATCCTGATATCCTGGCGCCCTTAACACCCTGATATCCTTTTGGTCTGATATCGTGACATAGAGATATCAGGGGGCCAGGTTCTAGCTGCAGCCATTAATTATTTAACTAAATATATTGTCATGTTTTTTAAACGCATCCGCATTTCCGCCCCACGCGCTTCTGCGTCCCATCCACATTTCCTTTCTAAATACAAAACCTGAAATGAATTTGTGTATGATTGACAAATTGATATACTTTTCAAACGTTTTTACAAAGTATCATTAACAACACCAGAATTGTTCATAAAATCGGATTTTGTTTTTAATCAATTTCTAAAATACGTGTTATAAAATTCTTGCAAATAAGATTTAGATTTTCAAATTAGAATATTTATGATTTTTTTGTTATTTTTGGACATTGCTTATGTAATGTTTATTAACTGGACAGTTTCCTAATGAGAAATACATAATGTCTGGGACGAGAGGAAATTCGTCAGCCTGATTTTTATTTATATAATTTTTCAAATTTATGAAATTTATTTCCTTGTCCGCTGTATCAAGTGACGGGAAGACCGATTTGAATTTGCCCTTTGACACCGCTATGACGGTCATATTGACCTTGTTATAACGTCCCTTTTACAATTCCCTTTACCGGACGTATAATACCTCGATATAACGGACAATTCACACCTCTATAACGGACTTTCTACACCTTGCTATAACGAAAAAAAATTTTATACCTAGCTATATCGGCATTCTTGACACCTGGCCATTACGGCGAGAAGCGTTATGATTAGCGTAATTGGCTCGTGCCAGCGGTCGTGTGTTGACATTCATGTGCAGGTGGAGCCGTGAGTGACGCGTGACCTTCGCCCTCCAAATAATATAAACAAAATCATTCCGTAAATTTTTGTTGTTGTGATGCCGATTGTTAACGGTACACCTCATAAATAATTTTTTTCTTTTTTTCTGTCTGTAAACAATATCAATAAATGTTTTACCTCTTGTTAATGGGAAGACTTTATACGTAACACGTTGACAACATGTTTTGAAGCGCGATTGAAAAGTGTAGTTTTTCTGTATATCAGGAATTTCAGACAATGGAAGAATTGTCATGAAATGTTGAGGGTCATGTGTCGTGTGGCCCAGTGGGGGCACACCTGTTGGAACATAACCAGAGGAAACACAAATAAGAAATTAGTTACAAGACGTGAGTGTATACTTGTGATTCCCTGTTTCTGCAGTACGGGGAGGGAGTTACACACTGGTGGGGCCCCATCTCTTGTACATTATCATACAACTCAAATTTCTGTCTGGTGTCTGCATTAACCATGTCCTCAGTCATTCTCTTCCAGTCATACTCCACTCATATGTTATAGAAGCACACTGGTTGTTCTGTTCTAAAGTCTCTCGAAGAACTGTTCACTGTCCACGTCAGCGATCTGTTTTAAAAACTTAAAGGTTGTGATCAGGTCAGCCCTTGCTCTTCAGCTTTTCAAGATGGGCATATTTAATGCCTCTAGCCTTTCTCTGTAACTCAGCTCTCTTAATCTGCTGCCCTCCTCTGAACCTTCTCCATCAGCTCTTTGTGCGTCTTGAGGTGTGGTGACCAAACCTGAGAGTCCTATTCTAGTCTTATGTAGGATCCAAATACTTGAATGTTATTGCAATATTTGCCAGCCAGGAGAGAGCTGGTCTGCTCGGCTGTTCTCCTGGTGAGGGACTCTGGCCTCGGGTCAGGCGCGACGTCAGCTCCCAAGTTCCTCTCAGTGTTAGATAATGTTCATGTTGAGACCTTCTCTCACTGTGTGTGTTTGTGTATGTACACAGACACACACACACACACACACACACACACACACACATCAGGTAACGCCTGTTAACCTGAAATTCTCATTAGATTTATCAGAGCCAAATATTTATTCAAGGAAATTAGCCCAGCTGAGCCCTAGTGTCGTGACGACTGCCGGTGACAGAGCTGTGCTACAGTGACGACTGTTTATGAAGCCACTCTCATTGACCCATGTTATGGTGACAACTGTTGTGTCACCCCACGCTGGCAGAACAGTGTTGTAGTGCCAGTTATATATCAACTGACGCAGAAAGTGCTATATTGTGATGGCATTTGTGTGGCAACGCCAGCTGGCATAGGTGTTGCACTGGCAACCGAGCTTTGTTGTTCTGCCCAGCAGGGGCCCTGTATGGCAACATGTCGTTGCCTTTCTTATTTCTGTCTATGGCAACCTCTGTATAGCTCTCTCTCTCTCTCTCTCTCTCTCTCTCTCTCTCTCTCTCCCCACGCCAGCAAAAAGCGTCACTCTGGAGCTCCTTAACAAATCACAGACAACTGATAACAAACTTCTTCGAGAGGAGGGGAGACCAGGGGAGATAGCGGAGGGGTTGGGATGGGAGACCAGGGGAGACATCGGAGCGAATGAGAGGGGAGAGCGGGGAGAGGAGGAGGTAGCAGGAGGGAGAAGAGAGAGAGAGAGGAGGGGTATATGGGAAGGACAGGCAACAGGAGAGCTGATGGTCTAGTTTGTGGTTACCTGCTGGAGGATACGTTACTACGGGCAGGAGGCGCCTCCCCGCCAGCAGGAGTCCCTCACGAACCAGCGACCTGGTTGGTGCTGGCTGTGGTGACCCGCTTTTGGTGTGGTACGCTGACGACCTGCGCTCTCCAGCTGGAGCTTCCAGTATGTGATGAGGAATCAGTTTTGTCATTACCAAGTATATTATCTTAAAAATGAAGCTAATTTAGTGAGGATTGATTTCTCTGTGTTATTTGTTGCGGTACAAGTTCCATTGTGCCTCTGCCTGCACACACTTTCTTCAGCTTACCATTACATTTTATGTCGTTATTGCTGATTCATCTAATGGGAAGATCTTGTCACGTGTTCAACCGTTCAACGTTCCTAGGAATGAGAAAACATCTCTGAGGAATGTTTACCGTTTATAATTTTTCAAGGAAAATCATTTTCGATGTGTCGGTTATTCGAAATAAACTTATCACTCTCTCAAAATATTTGTTCGATTCTAATTATTTATACTGAATTTTGTTGCACTTTTTTCATTATTTGACGAAATTTTTTGATATAAATCAGCTTTGAGGAGGATGTCGTTAAACTTGGTGATGTTCTTTCCTTCCTTCCTTCCTTCCTTCTTTACTTCCTTCCTTCCTTCCTTTCTTCTTTCCTTCCTTCCTTCCTCCCTTCCTTCCTTCTTTCCTTCCTTCCTTCCTTCCTTCCTTCCTTCCTTCATTCCTTCCTTCTTTCCTTCCTTCCTTCCTTCCTTCTT
>JAYMFT010231363.1:0-11189 GCA_038088735.1 Panulirus argus
TATATATATATATATATATATATATATATATATATATATATATATATATATAACAGACAGATATTGATGTCAACCAGAACAATGCAAATACATTCAAAATACACATGGAATACAAATGTTTTATATTACATAAACACTAGCAGCCAACAACTAAAGATAACATTTTTTTGGAATTTTCTTGCCTTTTATTTTAACTTCTTTACTAATTGATTTTACTTTCACTTGCTCCCGTATTCCAGCTTTCTGTATTCTTTCCCCTTCTTTTCCTTAATTATCTTAAGCATTTTCTTCACATGCCGTAATTTCGTCCTAACTTTATAACACTTTTAGTTCACCTTAAGTTATATTTTATATCTATTATTGTGCTTATCCTTTCATTACATATAGTTTTTCATTATTCCCCTTGTTCACTAATTCATCTATGACTTTTTTATCTTTTTTTGTCTTAGAAATCTGATTTCTTTTTGTCACATTATCCTTTCCACCACTCTTCTTCCGCCCTGGAGAGGCTGGTCAACCTCTCCTTGCCAGAGGCCATCGTCTTTCCAGCCCCAAAGGAACTCCCCATTTGTTAGTGGTTTTTCCAGTAGGTTGTCCCCTCAAACGTTCAGCGCGCGCGCCGCCTCCTCCTCCTCCGGGAACAGTGACTTGCCGAGATCCTATTTCAGTAGATCCTGAAGAGACATCCGGCCCCCGTTGCAGGTGTTTCCGGATGGTCCGCTACCTCTTGCCGAGTGCAGGAGTACCGACAGACTGTTGAGAAAGTTGCCCTGGGTCATTGAGGCGTTTCCGAGAAAGACTCGAATACTAAATCGGCCCGAGGCGTGCATTAATATTCATGGTATTTTAAGTTCATCAGCTATGTACCTGAGCGGGAGATAGATCTTTCCAGGAACTAATCTAGCATTAAGGAACACTAGACCATACCAAGCAGCGTCCGGCAACACTCAGAAACGCCTATGTTGCTCGTGCCATTAAAGCAACGTTCAGGAGCAGTCCCATGGTCATCTATGTAACACTCAGGAACGTCCTGTAATCCTGCAGTAGCATACAGGAACACCCTATAATCCTCAACATCGCTAATGAACATCCGTAATCCTACTAAATCCAAGAGTACTCTCTGATCCAAGGAACAACCTGTAATCCTCAACTGTTTTCCTAAATACCTTGTAATCCCAAGAGCTTAAAAAAAAAAATACTGGTAATCCTAGCACCTCTCACGAATCCACTGTAATCCTCAGCAGTATTCAAGAGCAGCGTGTAATCTCTGCTTCAACACCATCATCTCATATCTTGTGATCCCAAAAGGAGCACTCGGCAACACTCCACAATCCTCACCAGTACTCATGAGCATTTTGTAATCCCCACAACATCCGAGAGCGTCCTGCTATCACCGGAAGGAGCAGCAACAACAGCAAGAGCAAACACTCGGGAACACCCGGCCACAAACGTCACGCTGCATATGGCATGACGGTCGTCTCGTCACACGGTTCCTGGAAGGCGGGAGTCCCGGGAGGTCCCCACAAGTGCTGGCCGGGCGCCCCTGGGTCCTGGTGTGTGTGTGTGGAATCTTATCGTCATCCGGAACTACCCGCCAACGCTGACCTCCTTGAATGAGAATAGTTTGTCTTGATCTATCTGATCGCCTTGTCGTCTCGGGATTCATCATTTTGCTTCATATGTGTCTGCCACAGACGAAAACACCTCTCGCTGTTTAGTTGTTTGTGTTTTTCTGGCATGTGTTGTTTTACTCTCCTGGTATGAGAATTGTTCATGGTTTGTGTTAGTTGGTTTGTTGGTTGTCTGGCCGATTGAAGACAAGGAGTCATTAAAGGGAAATGTTGAAACCACCATTCGAAGTCTTGAACACATTCTGTTCTCCAGTTGTTCTGGATAACTCTGTTTTACACGCTTTACTGCAAACATGGTCGTCCTTCGATTTTTTTTTTTTTTTTATCATGTGATTAAACCTACCGCGAATTAAATATGTATATTTTCAGTTTAATGTAAAACAAATAATTAAATCTTTCTCTTAGGCCTATCGCTATTGTTCATTTAGTTTTATTCCAAAAAATAGTATCTTAGTCATAGTAGTTTACCATAAGGCCTTTATTAAACAGTAGATTATATTTAGTATCAAAGGTTGTACAACGTGTTGCCTTTCTTTATAGCTGCCAATGTGATATATCTGGAATGTATACATGTTGAAACTCAGAGGTTCTCAGTAGAGTCCCACTGTCTCAATCAGACCACAGTGTTCCATGACTGGAGTTACGTACATTTCCCCGTTATATATTTACGGCCAATAAAACCATCATTATCATCATTATCACGGGCCGACGACGTCACCGGGGATCACGTACGCCTTTGTGGTCCATAGATACTTTTTGGGCTTCTCTGCTGGGAATTACCAACCCATATTCTCAGAAGTGTTGCCGGTGTACCGGGAGATAGCGTTGTGTTTCTGAATGTTTGGGTTAGCGTTGTGTTTCTGAATGTTTGGGTTGGTCGGTTAGTAGTCTGGTTGAGATCAAGCCTAGTAATATCGATTGTCTGGGTCAATAAGATCGTCCTTCGAGTAGAAAATTTGAACATCTACATTTGGTTTTCAAGATCTCTAGAAGACTGTATTAGCTCGCATGATCTTTGACAATTTTTTTATTATTTTCGAATACAGACAACGTCGAATTGAACCAAAATTAGTGATTCTATTTATGGAAACTCCTCATTATGCCACTATTCATCCTTCAGAAACAGAAACACAGTTATAAGCCATCAGACATCTTTTTGGTGAATGAGAACAACAGCACTGGGGAGAAATATAAGGAAAATCTGCCACTTCATAGTACAGTAGTAGTCAGCGCATGTCGTCTAGACTAGGCTTCTGGGAAGCAGCACAGCGCGCTTGCGCCGCTGGAAATTTAAACAATAGTCATTACGACGACTTACACGTACCTTGTACCTACCTCGCAACTCCAGCGCTGCTAGTAAAACAAGCTGATGGGACGAGGAAGCAATTGTTAGATGCATATTTGTGTTACTTAGATTTAGAAACCTATTGCTGTATCCGGCTGAGAGTTGTGTCGAATACAAAAATGAATCCTAATGACTATATCGTTCTTTAAATCACTTATTTCCCAACCTTACCACAGCTCCGCACACCTACTTAGCCACTCTACGCCCTACATATTGCTTCCAAACCCTTTCCCTACACCCTTGTTCCACGCCTGCTCTCACATACCAAGAACAGTAGAATCATATCAACCAAGCAACAGCTGTAAGATGCAAATTACCACATTAACCGTGATCAGCAATAAATAATTTGCACATAACAGTATTTAGATTCCTCAGTTGTACGTCATTTGTAACAGTCTTGAACATGACGGAAGAAAAATGTGTACAGTGAAATCATTTCAAATTTATAGCGTGTATACATTGATATGCGGTGGAAGATGTTTGTGCAGACGTCGTCATATACATTTCCAGCAGGGATGAACGGAATTCACTTGAAATATCAAAAACGAATTTGTATCACAAAACAGACAATCGTCATTAACGTAATTAGTGGGAAATGAGCGGTGTAATTATACATTAACGGATAAAGTCTCATTTGTTCAAGTAATTTAATGAACAGGAAAGAAGATATTACGAAGTCATAAACAACGGTCATTAAATTTTTATTGCAATACGATTTTTCTTTGAATTATCATACCTCCTTTTATTTCTCCGAGACGCATAAATGTATCGTCATGAAAAATACGATATGAAGGAACTCGTTTCTCTTGTGTAGCTCTTAGCTGATTTTTTTGAAGAACGTAACTGTAGCCTAGTGCTTTATATAGATCAAGTTCAGGTTGCGCACTGGGGAACGTGTGGTAGACTGCCCATTTTTTTTAGAAAAAAGGACTGCTGTGATATCAGTTATGAGGACAGTCTATATTTGGAAGAGGAGAGAGAACGTTCGTGAAGGCAAAAAAGAAAATGAAAAAATAAAGGTTTTCCGGGGAACACTTTTGTTGTCTGCAGTGCAGCATAGTTACTAGAAGTTACTGGAAGTGATAAAAAATTTGCCTGGAAATATTGTGAATTTATGTGTTAAGTTTCATGGCCAAAGGTAGCATTTTCTTCATGTTATGACTGAAATTATGTTCCAGGTTAAACTTTTAAACAAGTGGCAAAACTCAGGCGAAATCCAGCTTGTAATCTTGAAATTTACGCCATTTATTTGTTTAGAAGATGGGAAACAATTGTAATATTGTAAAAAAATTTTAATCCCGATTTGGAAGGCCAGCAAATACTGTCTTTTGGTTTTCTCTCTCTGTGGCAATTAGAAGTTAATGTTGTCATGATCCCTAGAGTTGAGCGTGAGTGAATAGTGAGACTATAAAGAATGCACAGTAGAATTAGAAGTTAATATGAAGGTAAGAAATTATGAGGTTAAAGTTACAATGATGGAAATGTGGTAAGTGTATGCTATAAATTCTCGCTCAGCAGCTCACAGTGATATTTTGTCTGATATTTTTCTTAAAATTTTGCCTAAGCATCCTTAGGATTCGTAATTTGAGTTCCTTTTGAATGTAGTACTTGCAACTATAATTCATATCTATGAGAAAAAACAGGAAAAATTTCGTTGCTTAGCTCTTTCATACCTAATCAGGTTATATATATTTTTTGTAAAATCTTTTATAGAACTTTAAGAAAAATAGAATTCTCAATGATAATAATTCCTCACACTACAAGTGTTAGTTTGGATTTAGACCTGAAAATCCTCACGTGAAGTGATAACGTTATGTTTAACTCAGCACGTTTAAAAGCCTTTGGGACAATAACATGTTTCTGATCACTATATTCAGCGAGCTCTTGAGAGGCGTGCCTTTGGCGCTATCTCCTATGAAATCTCGAGATAAGGGGATGATTACGGCTAAGGAGGACCTGCCAGTTAAATGGTTCAGAGGACATTAAGGCAGTAAAAAGCACTGTAAGTAACAGTCACAGAATTTCTCCGTGGAGGGTTATTACCTTGTGGTATTCCTCAAGGTACTACTATCTCTGCGACTAGTTTTTACCCTCGCTGTTTATTGGCAATGGTGCGTGTTTCTTCTCGTTAAAATCCTCGGTCATTGCAGACGATACCATGATTTATTGGCGAGGGCAGTTACTTATCTCGTACAGCCGAGAGAGGGTGGGGTGGGGGGACAATTTTGATAGCCTGCAAATAATAATTCTACCTGAAGACAAGATACGATACATTAAGCCTCTTAAATTCCCCCGTGATATTTATTTATCTTCACTCGCCACCGTAAGTAATCAAGGGGAGAAAAAAATAAATTAGACTTTCTAACCGATGATCATATCAGTGTTTGTGGACATCGCTGTATTTATAATGGAGGGAAAAATATTGACTGAGGGTGAGATGATTATACATTCGTGCTTCACACATTTCCACGTTCATTGTCGGCTATTTGTTGGGATTAGCCACTCCAAACAGTGTCATGAACTGGCGTTTTCTGGTGAGATATTACTAAAAATAAGGACATACGATTCTTAAAATGAACACCCAAATTTCACTGTAAGTGTCAGGAATTTATTTCATCAGTGATACTCTGCTACACTCCAGTAGTTTGTTTAAAGGTCTTTTCAGTGATGTTTAAAGTCAGAAATAGCACTGACGTCATTCCAGTTGATTACCACTTTCAAGCATATAGCAGAGGAATATATTTAAGTAATCATTTATTTTCTGAAATTTATAAGATAAAATTTTCTTCCCTTTAGCAAGCAAAATTTATCTCTAACTTTTTACTCCGTACATGATATCAATTTTGTTTTCTGTAATGGTGATTTTTATTTTATATTTGAATGTTCCTCGTGGAGTAGTGGTCATCATCATCGCTGACAATAAATTCACTTGGCAGGGTTGGATCTCTAGAGGCGAGGTCAGAAGGGTTCGCTGTTAACCCAAGTTCGTCCATCCATTCATTCACTGATAGATAACATTACTCAATGGCTGTGGTTAGGGTGCATCTATGACATGCTTTGTCAGCCGATACCTTGGCTTGAGTGTCCCTCAGATGTGTCCATGTCTTTTTTAGGGGCCATAGATGGAGTTTAACATTATCTTATTTCTGAGATTAACTTTATGAATTTTATATTTGAATTTTGTAATTTTTCACCCCATTTCAAGACTATTTTAGCCCAGTTGTATGTGCCTTTTTTTCTAGGTCCCTGTGTTTATTGTAACTAATAATTTTAGGATAATAAGTTGGTAATCCTTATATTGTTGTATGGAATTAGTATCGTCTGCAAAATGTTTTGGAAGTCTATAGACTTTTTTGTATTATCGTTTAGCTGTCATGCATAACAGGAAGCACCAAACTGTTTGTATGTCCGAGCGGACCTGACCGGCATGTAACTTAACCTCTCTCTCTCTCTCTCTCTCTCTGCCAAAGGGCTCGTCAGGTCACTCATCTGAGGTGTGTAGCTCGGAGGTAAGACAGACACCCATCTTCCCCACTCACTCGCGCGCCCGACGTCGTAAGATAGTATATAGATGCATATTTACTGCTGCCGGACGGTGGGACAAGGCCTGAGACCAAGGGGGGGCCCGAGATGGTGAGAGATATGCTGGCTCGGATACGTAGCGCTGCGTGCCATGGGTGGAAAGAGACCCAGAGAGCGAGAGAGACAAAGAACGCAGGGGAAGAGACTAGGAGGCCGCAAAGACAGGACAAGAAAAGGGAGGAATGAGAAATTAGTAATTGCATGTAAACAAGCGAAAATAGAAACAGTTATGTTAACTTTGAAAAAAGGGAAGGATCATGCAACATCCGTTTTGTATGATTAGTATCTAATTGCGCTTGGATTTACTTTTTGCGTGGGAAAGATCTAGTTTTTCAGGCGGAGGGATCTGGTTTTTCAAGTATGGGAAACTTGTTCTTTCGTGGCCTGGGATCGCATTTGCTTCGCGACGATCTGCTTTTTTTTTTCTTTTACGTTATGGATCTTGTTTTCGTGGTGATATGACTTTGTTTAGTGGTGGGTGACTGTGCTTTTGGCTGTATTTCAACTCGGATTTTTCTTTTTTCTTTTTTTTTTATAGGTCGTTGCCAGCATTCTCCAAGGCGTTTGATGCCAAGGTTGTGCGAAATCGTGCCTTTCTGTTAAACTGTAATAAGAGTTTTTGCGTTCGAGTTGTCGTCGTCTAAGGCCGTTGCTGCCAGGGTAATGCGAGCTCTTTGGACATATTTCTTTAATATGACACAGTTCTTCATATGCTGCCGTTTTGATATGACTAATGTAATTTCTGCCGGAATGTTGCGGCAGTTGTATATATTTTCGATGTGTTTTTGATCGAATACCATTTTGCAATTATATTTTGTAACTAGTGTACTTATGTTTTCCAGCCACGTATTTCGGGTTTTGTAATTTTTTTTTTTACCTTGACGTCTTAGTTCTCGGACTTAAAGCCATTGGATTGCAGCTCCATGTACTTTTTTTTTTTTTTTGCTAATTATGTCTTGGCTGTTATACTTTTTGTTGTTTTGATTGTTTTATCGCATGACTTCAACGATTGCGTTGATGAGCTGAATTTTCTAATTCTGTTTTAGAGGTAATTTCTCTTTTATTCGCGTAATAAGACCAGCTTAGTTACATAGAATATTGGTTTCAAACAAAATAATGAAACAAGTATGTATATTTTTTTCGCTTATTTTCCATTACTTCCTCATAACTATTTATCTCAGTACTCCTTCATCAGCTTGTAGTTAGTGTGTACACATAATAATTTTATTCTGTTGTATTCATCTTTGTTTAAAGATAATGTCTTTGTTGTTTTGCCGATTTTTTTTTTCCTTATTTGCATAACTAAGAAAAAAAATCGCGTCATAAATTCTGGCATGACTATCGTCTTTCGAAAACACGCTGTGATCATCATTGTCTATTTTCCTTATTTTTTATTCTTTCACGTGAAATGATTATCAGAGAGAGAGAGAGAGAGAGAGAGGGGGGGGGAGCAGTAAGTACTTTTCTTTGGTCGGGTGTTGCCTGTCACTTTACAAAGTCTCTGAGTAAACGAACACATTCATGTTGACATCACAAACCAGTGAAATGCAGGCATGTGAGCGGCTCCTCTGTCAGCAGCAACAACAAGTGTGCCCAAAACCCGCCACTAACTCACCCCTTACCCTACACCATATTAGCATTTTGTTTGTGTTTCCCCAGTACTACTCTTATTCATTCTGGGGTCAGGCTTGTGATTATAGACCAGCCGAAGTAAACAGGCAATCAGGCTTGTCGTGACGAGAACCACAGGGTCGGATTCGTGACAAGGGTCGTCCGCCAGTGTTACTTTTGTTATCGTCTGATGCAACGATTATTCCAGGACCTCGAGAAATGCTTTGATTCGTGTCGTTTCGTTAATGGTTCGTTAAGTAGGTCAGTCTACGGCAGGATGCAACAGTCATTTCTACGTATTACAAAACAAATCATTTTTGTCAGAAGATTCTTAGTATAAAGCAGCTTATAGACAATTTTTTTTTTTCCTTCTTAGTATGCCAGCATGGCTTGGGTAGAAATATACCTCAAATGAAGCAGTGTTCATGTCATATATCATTTCAACTAATCGACAGCCATGATCATTAAGACCGTCAGCGATGTTTTAAACACACAAAAAGAATAATTCTGAACTCCATGCTCAGAATACTACTTTGAAATCCATTTTATACATGTGCTTTTTTTTATAGATATAAAACCATTACTGTAGTTACTCGTATTTATACCAGTTTATTCAATTTATTGATGTAATCTTGACGAGCGGTGTAGCACAGCGAGAAAGAATTAGTTTCAGTTGAAAGAAGAGGAAATAAAGTTTCTATATATCTGTTTTCCTTCACCAAAACATGTTTTATGGGCACACATATTCTGTGTCGTGTGCAGTAAATTTTCGCGTCTGTTACGTCACAGATTTTTTTAGTTATGCGAATATATACTAGTTTCGCCAAACTTTTATTGGGATTCTTTATTACAGCTTTCACGTGTTGGCCTGACAGGTCTCGAGTATTTAGATCAGCTTGTTTTTCTCTGTCGTGTGAGCAACAAACTTCAGTCTGACTGTATAATGTAAATTGAATTATTTCATGTAAGTTTTATGGTACGATATATTGTGGGCGAAGGAAATAGTGTGAATATTAATTGATGTTAAGTCTAGAAAATTATTCGTGTGCTCTGATAGGCGTGATCGGATGAAAAAAGAAAATGAATAAATAGTTAAGCCAGCGTAGTGTTCAGTATGTGATTTCGGTCTACTCCGTCATCATCAAGTCCGATAAATGAGGTTGGTGCCGCTATTAGGGTCCTTTAAACACCACTCAGGATGAGATATGCAGCCAGCAAACCACGTCCCTTAGAACTCGACCTTCCTCCCAAAGCCGACAGGGTCGGAAATACTTCCCACAAGGACTTGTAACTTGAGCCCGGCTGGCCATGGTAAAGTGACAGCCAATATAACAGAAAAGGGGAAACGCTCGAACATCGCCTTTCGTCCCGTTTTCCGCAAATTGGTGTATATTGCTAGTTTACAAATGTTCTTCTCTTCGTGTGATCGTACGTATATTTTTGCCATTTTCCTCCCTTCGCAAGGTGATCTTTACGACGAAAATCGTGAATCAACAAGAATAGCGGAGGGAAGGAGGTAATCCCATGGCCCTGGTCCCTTCTTCCAAATTTGAATTTGGTGAGGAGGGTCTAAATGGGATTCTTGTGTGACAGGCGTGTAAGATCCGTAATGATTGTTGATGGTACTGGTGTGTGTGTGTGTGTGTGTGGATGTGTGTGTCCCAGATGGTAGGTGGGTAAGTGTCTGTGTGTTGGCCTGCTTATTGTTGAGGTCTGTTACAAGCTTGAACCAGACCCCGTGGGCGACTAATGTTTGCTCCGCTTCCTTCGATACGCAACCAGTGCTTGGCCAGACACCCAGTTTGGTAACTGGTGTTCCACCTGCATGCATAGGAACACGACTTGTGTTCGATCAATCACTAGGCAATGAGGACCCGTGTGTGTGTGTGTGTGTGTGTGTGTGTGTGGTAACTGGATATTAGCATATGTGAATGTTTGAACACGTGTGTAGTTCACGATAAACGAGGGTTTTATACTCTCGCAACTTTCAGTTTCAACGACAAGGTGTGAATTGATTATTTTCGGTGGACAGTAAATCTCAGACACCTTCCGTATCCCGTTACAGACGACCGTTGCTCAACATAAACTTGCATCTTGTGTAAAACTGGATCGTTTTTTTTTTTTTGTTCCTCGTGGCAAAAGTTGTCCACTCTACACACACAGAGCCCTTGTTACAGACGCAATCCCCGCTACGGCATGTGCCTGCATAATGAAGCAATTCTACACTTTCATCTCACCGCTTCGCGTCATAGTCCTCGTTACGCCTCCGTTATCAAATAACGTAACGTTCCAGCTCCGTGTGTGTGCCCCCACGTAACCCTATCCCACCCCCGTCCCCACACAGAGTCACAGGTGGCCCCCGAACAGCTGATACTTTGTAAACAAACACAGCTGATCGCAGGCACTACTGACAATGTGCACATGTTTGACCCTCTCAGAAGCAAGAGAACGTTAGTCATCATAAAGACTGACTGGCATGTTGGAAGGTACTCCACTTGCTTCTGCCCGCTTCTTTTAACACTGCACTGAATTATAGTTATATTAGTGAGTAGACGATAACAGTAATAATGCCTAGGCTGTGTTTTCAGTCGCTTTCAACCTCGGCACCTTTCTTAAAGTGTACGATTTTCGTCATTCCTGCGTGGCGTTTTGGTCTGTGAGGAGGTCGGAGGTCGGTCAGTCAATCGCTATAGAGACTTGACAACTACCAAGGGGGACGGCGTCCGTCCAGAAATGCATCGCAAACCGTCGTTCGTATAAGGGAAACTCACGAGGGCCTGTAATTTTCGGTATATCTCCGAGAGCAATCGTGATTTATCGGCCCCCGACGGCTATATTTATAACAGGGATCAGATAATGAAATTTCTCACTCTCTCTCTCTCTCTCTCTCTCTCTCTCTCTCTCTCTCTCTCTCATATCCCGTATCTGGCACCATCGTCCTCTTAACTCCTTGGAAATCGAGCTGGGAAATTTTACCTTTTTTTTTTTTTTTTTTTTTTTTTTTTTTTTTTTTTTTTGTT
>JAYMFT010231374.1:0-11189 GCA_038088735.1 Panulirus argus
TACCCAGTTTCTTAGAGGCAGCCTTAGTTATTCCCATAATGTGGGGTTTCCAAGAAAGATTGGATGTTACAGTAATATCAAATAGGTTCATTGAGTCAAGAGGTGGAATTACAGAACCGTCAAAGGAGATACGAGAGTTGTGAGGAGTTTTCGACAGAAAGATAATACGTATATTCTAAAGTAAAATATGCTTCTCAAGTTTGGTCATCGCACCTAAAGACGCACAAATAGCTAATAGAGAAGATCCAGAGGACAGCAAGGAAGATGTTGCTGGAACTAAGAAAGCTGCGTTATGGGGAAGGCTAGAGGGTCTTAGATTTGTTCACTTTGGAAGAGAGAAGAGTGAGGCGTGGCCTGACCACAACCTTTGAGTTTCTGAAACAGATCCATGACGTAGTGACCAATCTTCCAGAGATGTGCGGATAGATCAACCTGAGGATATAACATGATACTGAGCAAGAAGCTTGTTAAGAAAGATGCGAAGATCTATAAAGTATAAGACCAGTGGATGAATGGAATACGATGAATGATATGGTAAACGCTGACAGCATGGAGATATTTAAAAACTTATATGATAAGAGGGAATCTTCAAGAGATAGGACTCCACGAGTGTAAAACTCTTCCCCAGTATAGGACAAATAGGTACACACACACACACACACACACGGCCGCACGCCAGCCCCTGGGATGGACCAACCAAGACTACCGCACGCAGCAAAAATGTCAGCCCAGACCGCAGCCAACGGAATGTGCGGTTGCGACCCATCTAAGCACTTACCTGCTGCACGCACGTACCTGCGGCCCGTGGGGGTCCGTGGACTAGGAATGAAGGGCGTTCTGAGGTCCATAAACCTCGGGCAGGAGCCCTGGGACACAAGAAAAAGACAGAAGAGGATTTGGGGTTCAAGACGGGAGGCTCCAAGGATAAAGGAAGATGAAGTAGGACGATCAGAAGATGAGAAAGAGGCCCTGGAACTGGAAAAAATGGATTGGGAGGAGGTTCTGAGGTCCAAGAAGGTCCTGAGATCCATAAGAAATGGAGGGGGAAGGGTCTTGAAGTCCAAGAAGAGAAGAAGGAATTTCCAGGTTTAAAGAAGCTGCAAAAATAAATGGTGTTTCTGAGTTCTTAAGAATGATTAAGGGGCTTTAGGATCGAAGAAGATAGGAAAGGAGGTTCTGAAGCCTAGGATCTGGGCTGGAAGGAGATAGGATAGAAGGTTCTGGAACCTAGAGATGAAGGGATTCTGGGCTGGAAGGAGATAGGAGAGGAGATACCGGAACCTAAAGATGAGGGGACCTTAGACTGGAGGAAGAAAGGAAAGGAGATTCTGGAGACTGAAGACGAAGGGCTCTTGGCTCGAAGAAGATAGGAGAGGAGGTTCTGAACCAAGTAAATTATAAAAGATACTGACGGTCATGAAAACAGAAGAGGAAAGGAAATTTGAGGGACCTGGCTGTAGATAGGGAGCTGTGGTTTCGGTGCACTGCCCATGACAGCTAGAGAATGGATGTGAGCGGATGCGGCCTTACTTCGTCTGTGCCTGGCGCTACCTCGCCAGTGCGGGAAATGGCCATCAAATATGAAAGAAAGAAAGAAAGAAATAGACTGTTCATTCCAAGTTGCAGTGGAGGGAAATCCTCAGACGTCCCTGATGTAGCCATAAAATTCGAAATGTATTAAACAGAGAAAGAATTTAGACAATGTAAGACTCTCTTGTAGCAGAAGTGTTGACCAGCTTTTGATTCACCGAGTTTGTGTCAACATTAATCTTAATCCCTGATCAGATATAAAGAGAATCACCGACTAATCTGAACGTCTTGGAAAATGAATGAAATCTACATAATCTGTAACCTGGTGGGATAAGCAGAAATAATCCTCTCGTGAATTAACAAATTGGTTGATTTACGCTTTTGGACCCCCGGGGTTGGGCCCCCTGGATGAATTCCATAGACCCCTTGGTCGGGCCAGCTGGTTGGACTCCATAGACCCCTGGATGGGTTCCCTGGTTGGACCCTATAGACCCTTGGTCGGGACAGCTGGTTGGACCCCATAGACCCCTGGTTAGGCCCCCTGGTTGAATCCCATAGACCCCTTGGTTGGGCACCCTGGTTGAATCCCATAGACCCCTTGGTTGGGCACCCTGGTTGAATCCCATAGACCTCTTGGTTGGGCCCTGTTGTTGGATCCCAAAGACCCCTGGGCAGGGCCCCCTGGTTGGACCCCATAGTTAGAACCATATTTTGACCCCATGGTTGCCCCTGTAGTTGAACCTAATGGTTCATAATAACGAAAATCCACATTTCTGACCCTATGGTCTTCGCACTGAACATCAACACGATTATTCTCCTATCATCTTAATCACCCTAACATCTTCACCGCCACAACCATCATCATCATCATTACCACCATCGACGCGCCATTGTCATTACCCTTCTGGTAGTCACCCTCACCTCCCCCGTCATTACCACACCCCTAATCACCCCCCCCCCATCTCCCCCTCCCCCATCACCAGGTTGGGGAGGCTGCCAGAGGTCGGATGAGAGAAGAGACATGTCAGGTGGCGTTGGGGGAGGAGTTTCCGGGTCACCTTGGGGTCAATTAGACTTCGGTATGCAGGGGTCACACTGAGAGGCCCTGAGGCCAGGGCTCTCGATACCCAAGAGGCCCGAAAAGGAACGGCAAGTTTGGGTCATCAGGGGCCCTGTTCAGGGTTCTCGATCAATTATATATATAAAATATAAAATATATATATATATATATATATATATATATATATATATATATATATATATATTCAAACTTGTTCGCCATTTCTCGCGTATCGAGGTAGTGTCAAGAGGAGACGAAGAACAACCGTATTCGCTCACGTCCTTCAACACAGCCAAGACCCACAGACCTTTCCATGGTTTTCCCTGAGCATCTGTCCTGGTTCGGCCCATTGACTGCGGCTCTAACCCTGATTTACCACATCGTTCCAATTCGTTTTGTCCCATGCACGCCTTACACCCTCCTGCATGTTGAGGCTCCGAGCATCTTCCACTCCATCCTCCCACCTCCTTCCCAGTTTTCCCTTCTCCCTGTAACCTCCACTTCAGTCATCTATATCCTCCTAGCCAGCACCTCCTCACTCATCCTTTCCATTGTACAGCAATTTTCAGCTCATGCTACTCAGGTCTCTCATACGTGCTCTCCGTACAACCATACCTCTTTCTCACCTTCCCAACTCTTACCCAATCGACACTCCTCACTCCACATAGAGAAACACCATCGGGACTACTGCGCCCACAAACATACCCATCTTTCCCCTCAAAACCTCCTCAGTGCTCCAAAGACCATAGCCCTACAATCCTCCTTACAGTTTACTTCACCCCCTATGGTTCCATCTTCTCTTTTGTCCGCTCCTAGGTATGTAAAACACTCCATTTTCTTTAAGTTTTCTCCAATCAAAATCACACTCCAACCGACTTGTGCCTCTCCCCTGCTAAATTTAACAGCCTTACTTTTATTCAAATTACCTCTCAAGGATCTCCTTTCGCATATTCTACCTAACTCAGAGACGCTTCTGCAGCTTTTCACTCGAATCTGCCATTGAAGCCGTGCCATCAGCAAATAGCAATCGACTCGCCTCCAGCATCCCCCAACCCTAGTAGAAGATTACAGACCAGCGCCTCTTTCTGAGACCCTCGCATTCACCTCCCTAATCAAGTCCCTGTATAGTAACATTATATAAAGGCAAGGGGAACAAAGACGGATTCTCGAATGACAGAGGTATAAGTTTTTTGAGTGTATTTGGTAAGTTGTATGGGAGAGTGGTGATTGAGAGGGTGGTGGCATGTACAGAGCATCAGACTGGGGAGGAGCAGTGTGGAGAACGTGTGTGAGAAATACCTACAGAAACTGAAGGCTATACATGTGGCATGCTTTGCATGCAGCGTTACCTCATGCAATTAGAGCACTGGCTCACCCAAAACCGATTGTCTCCAACCCCACAAATATCCACTGTCTCCCCTCCTCACCGCAAGCAGGCGTGAATCCAACACATACCCTCCCATAACCCTGAATGTCCACTTCCACTCATCAGAGCTCCGACAGTTCTGAGTACCACATATAACACACACATAGCATTTACTGCCCACACCACAACACAACAAGAATCCATATATATCTACATACAATTCAACCGCTCCACCCTAAACTACACTTTACCTGCCTGTTTACCCTCACTGTCAACAATAAACCCGACAAAGCTGCAAACCGCACAAAACAAGGTTCTAAGAACAATAATCGGCTGCCTAGCAACCACAAACATTCAACACTTGCATACAGAAACAAAAATATTCCCAGCGTATAGAAACAAAAATATTCCTAGTACAATCTCACTTCAATATGTTCGATGCTTAGTTATTTGCTGCAAGACTAGACCTCTCCCATCCAAAACCCCCTTTAAGCAAACACCCTCCCCGAAGTAGAATAAGAAAACATATCAAGGATTGACACTCCAGCAACTTACACATCCCACTCCCAAACAAATACGACAGTGACAAAACATACTCACAGTAATGACTTGACGTGCACTAAACAGCCGCCACCCCAATCCAGTTATAAACTCTACTACATCACACACACACACACACACACACACATATATATATATATATATATATATATATATATATATATATATAGTAGATTGGGGAGGTGAATAAACGCAGGCGAGAACTTTTCAGCTTGACATTCCAATTATTTCTGCTCTGAAGGAAGCCTTCGGAGGTAGTGAGGAAGATGCAGTGACACAAGACTTACAACTATGCACAGGTCATTCTTCATCTCTCTGGTTATCTCATCTCAATCCCGATCCCAAGCCCTGTCCCCCACACTCTGCCACCGCTGTGTCCACAGCCACTCTTACCCATCAATGGAAACCTTCTCGGTGATTGGCTTTCCTCATTCGTTTTCTCGTTAAGTGGCCATACTCGTCAACGTGGACAGCTAGTGCTTTCGATACCCTGTAGTTTGCCTCGGCGATCCTCAGTGTAAGTGTTGAACTATATAGGATTAGGGGGGGAGTTAAAAGCTCTGCAGAGATATGTCTCGTGTGTGTTGGGCAGGATTTGTACGTAACTGGGGAGCGTATCTGGGAAGGCAGGTGGTTGATGGGGGTATGTTGGCGTTAGTTTTGCAGCTGGAGTTTTGTAGTTTTGTTTTGATGGAATTTCAAGAGTGTTGCCAGTGTCTTTTTTTCTTTGTGTGTGTATGTGTGTGTGTGTGTGTGTGTCTGTGTATGTGTGTGTGTATTGGGTGGTGTTGGAGACTGGGATGTGTTGCATAGGTGTCACACGAGTCCTCCTCCCTGTCCAAGTTGTTCTTTTGTTTCCTCTCAGTGTTGTGTAGCCTTAGTAAGGAAGGAAGGAAGGTGGATCTGGGTATGTTAGCCTCGTGACTTGGTTGAGCGCTGTGTATACTGTGTCCTCGGTGGACACGGAGAACATACACACCTAACATGGGTATCTGCTCTGATACCGTCGGGTGTTGAGGTAGGTAATGCTTAGTAGGTGGACGAGGCTGTCTGTGTCGGTAGTGTTTAGGGGCCTGCAATACAAGAGAGGTTGTGTGTTCTATTGCTTGCGGGGTGACTTCAATGGGAGAGTCTCTCATGGTTTTGGGTGAGTGCTGTGAGTGGGGAGCGTGTCGGTGTCTGGGGCGATTGGTGCGTGTCGGAAGACCTGTGTTGTCCTTGGTGAAGAGGGGGCAGTGAAGTGCACTGGAGGTGATGCCATTAGAGATAAGGGGGTGGTATTGCCTGAAGTGCACATGAGGGCTGGATGAGATGAATTTGGATAGGGCCAGGGTTGAGGCTAATGGTGTCAGCTTGCATAGGTTATTGGGGAATAGATAGATTTACAGACAGATAGATAGATAGGTAAGCAGACTAACAGACAGATAGATAGCTAGATAAACAGACTGACAGACAGTTAGTTGAATAGATAGATAGAGGATACATAGATAGATAGATAGATAACTAGATACACAGACAGACAAACAGATTGAGTAACTGACAGATAAACAGACAGATGACAGATACCGGTTATCTCACATTATACGAGAAACGTCACGTGACCTCATTATCTTAACAGTTCAGCTGGACTGGTATCTTCCCAGTGACTGGCTCAAATACCAATGGAATTTTGTGAGAGACTTTTTTATTTTTTTTTTCCCCGTTCCACCAAAAGTCGTTTATTATTTCCTCCAGTCACACTCGTCATGATAACATCGGACGACCTGGTCTTCATATATATTCTCTCGATATAATCAACTGTGACTTGTTGAGGCGCAAAATCTTATTAACTCACTTCAGAAAAAAATCATTCCCAATCAGCTTCGTCACTCGAGAAGTTGTCAGGTCTCATGCATGATAAAATCATGAGTTAGGATGATTGTGTAAATGAAAATGAAGAATATTCGATGAATGTTTGGCTTATTATCTGGATATTCTATTCATTCCTGGGCCACACCCACTCATCACCATCATCACTATCATGTACATAATCTGTCATCATCATAATCACCATCATTTCTCTCTGTATCATTATCATCATTACCATTAATCATTTCATCATTATTACACTAGTTTTTATCATATTATTACTATTATTATTATTATTATTATTATTATTATTATTATTATTATCATTATTATTATAACTATTATTATTATTATTACTATTATTATTATTATTATTACTATTATTATTATTATCATCATTATTATCATTATCATTATTATTATTATCATTATTATTATCATACCCAATTCTTATTCAATAATACTACTTTATTTTTTCCTAATTATATCTAGAGGAATATTGCTTATGCATTTTTTTTCCAACTTGCACATTAGAATTATTACTAGAATGTATTTTCTTTTAATGTTAGCTGAGACGGCACGGGCAACTGAGACTAATCGAGTTATATTCTGTTTTCATTTCTAGCATTTTCCTTATCTTGTTAGTGGTTAGGATCTAACGTCCTAATCCATGAACACAATCTAACCCAGAAAGTAAGCCAAACACGCATGACCAGGTCTCGCATGAACTTTTAGCTCTACCGGTTCCGGAGCCTGGAGAAAATGGGGACCGGTACCGGTTCTGGAGGCATTACCAAAAATTGTACAGCTCTTAATATTACGGCCTGCAAATTAGATATTTCTGTCATAATCAGCTAACGCGCAAGACAACTGACGAACGCATCGCGCGCACCTGCTGGAGAAAATGCGACTAAGCAGTGCGTTTTAGCAATCATTTTCAGAACAATATGAAGATATGCGTAAAAAGATATTGATAAACGCGTAGCTGGGAAAGAACTGGGTAGATTTAGAAAGGAACTGGGTAGATCTGGGAAGGAACTGGGTAGATCTGGGAAGGAACTGGGTAGATCTGGGAAGGAACTGGGTAGATCTGGTGAAGATCTGGGTAGTACTGGGTATCGTGTTCCGTCCCTTATCCGACCCCAATGGTACAATATGCGCGTTAATAACAGAAGGCAAGATGGCGCAGCCTAGCTTATTTTTTCGAGACCTAAGTACGTCATCTCATAAGCACACACAAACACGCACATACGGCAGACGTGTACACACACACACACACACACACACAGAGTCAGGGCCACGCTCTGCCGCCCTCCAGGTATTTGCAAACTCATTCTATATCCCTGCAGGAGATGGGGACAATGGACGAGCGAGTGAGGAGGTTTTTGGTTGCAAACATTGCCTAAAAGCCGTCATTACCGACCCCGAGATCAATACAGCTAATGAAACCCGCAAGTGGGGGAGACTCGTTTGCGTGTGGACATGTGGCTAGTTAATGAGCCTAGCACGCTCCGGTGTCGTCTCTTTAGCAATACGATCCGTCGTGTTTTTCGAGATCTTCTTTGAGGCGTTCTTGATGGGTTTCCTGAACGTTGTTTTGGGATTAGGGACAAGTTTTGACATTCTAGCTTTCGCATTTATCGAAACAATTATTTCTTTGTTAAGCATATGAGGTACAAGAAACACCGAAGAGGAGGACATGAGGGCAATTTTTAGCGTAATTGTTCAAGCAAGCCGCATGAAAAATGTCAACATATGTTTTTGTAATCTCACCGTAAAATACTGACGACGGTAAAACCTGCATTATTTTTTTCTCATTGCCCATCTGGTGATCGCGTTCACTCTAGCGATTCAGAAGGCAGAGTAAATCAACCAGTCAGTCCAGGTAGCTTTCGCAATCCTCATCACAATTTCCTTTGTATTTCTCAGTCACTCATTATGAGTGGCTTAACCACAGGATTGATCGGACATGAGGAAAAGTGATTGGTTGATGATTAGAATTGGAAAGAAGAACATAGAACAAGGGTTCTAACATTGCAGCGCGTGATCGGGTAATTATACGAGATGAAGAAGCGAGCCAGAAGGTGTGTATATATATATGGTCTTCTCTTAAGCTGATTCTCCCAGCTTACTTGAGCAGACCAAGCTGATCTACGATTAAGCTTAGGCTTCACGTGTTGTCATGATCCATTAGCTAAACCCCAAAAGACCACATAAAAGGCCCAGGACAATCGACACTTAAAAAAAAAAAAAACACGTGACTGAACTACTCTCTTTGCACTTGTTGAAACCCCCGAGAGGTTCGGCTCCGATAGCCCAGTGAGGTTCGATAGGGTTCGGTGAGGTTCGATAAGGCTTCGGTAAGGCCCCTGAGAGGTTCAGCTTCGGTAAGACCCCTCATGAGAGGTTCGGTGCAGCTGAGAGCTAACGAGGCCACATTAACGAAGACCAGAGCGAGTCACCTCGGAACTCATCACTATAAATAACCTTGCTTAAAATCCACGTTCGACCAAGTTGTTTAAATCCACTGTAATCCCTGTACCCTTTATACCCGGACGTTTGCAACTAAATGAGACCCGATGAATATCTATTCAGGCATCTGTAATGATTAGAAACACATGATTATCATCTGCACAGTACTAATCCTTAACATCAAAGTGCATTTAGGCATTGAACATCTGTATTCATTACATAGATTCTCTTCTCAAATTTATATACATATCCACAAATAAATATCGATACATAATCAATACACACACACACACAAACACACCCACACACACACACACACACACACACACGTCATTTACCATTTAGCCCGGATTATATACAACGTCTGTGGTGTGAACTCAGGTTTGTTCTAAGTCGATCAGGTCTTAATGGTGTTTGTTGAACGTCTGGCCCATGCTGGTCCTGGGACAGCCGTCGGTGTCACTGGTCCTGGGACTAGGATGAAAATCGGAAGGCGAAAGGTTGTAGTGGAGAAGAATGATGAAGAGGAACACGAGAGACTTGATCGTATGTGGAGGAGGTATGGGGCGCTGTACGTGGAGAGAATGGGAGGGGAGAAATAGGCTGTTAGGGGGCGAGACAATATCAAAATTTACGTATGCGTATGCGTCAAATAAATAAGAAATTAATGATACATAATGGTGAAGATTTGAATAAACAATTTTCTTTCTTATGTTTGCTGAGACGGCGCGAGCAACTGAATGAACAGCCGAGTTCACTGAAGACCGACAACAGCGACTAAGATTCGAACCTACTACGTGGGCTCGGCCCCTGGCGGCCCGTGAGCGTAAACGTCGTGATCAGCAACACGACCCGCTACGTCGAGGGCAAAACTGTGTTTGATGGGTGACTTCGGTGGATGGATAGGGTACAGAGTGGATCAGCTCGTAATATGGGGCCCCGGCATGATATGACAAGGGCTAAAGAACACGAGGGCTGTGTGTGTGTATCACTATGCCATATGAATACTGGGTATTGTCTCATCACAGTGTGAGTTTCTGAGTTAGACATCAAGGCGAATTAGCTGCTCGCAATGTAATGAAGTGATTACACACATAAACAAACAATACAAATCTTATCCAATAACATGACGAAGCTCCTGTCTTATAGAAACATAACAATCTGACTGGGAATTCAGTCTTAACCTGAGGTTATTCCAAAATACAAAATAGATTATCGTCTCAACAGTTGACAGGTGGAAAACAACCTGGGCTGTCCGGTCGTTTAGGTACCTTCTCGGGACATCACTTCCTCACATACACACTGAAGACCCTCCTAAAAGGACATAATAAGTTGGCTCTATGATTCGACTTACTGGGCAGCTCGGACATGAAACCCGCTGTCGTCCGTCTTGCGTCCTCACACAAAAACACTTGACGCTGTACGCAGGAGAAAGTCTCCTCACGAACCCTTCTCTAGCCGTCCGCAGATCACACCAGTCTCCACACACACACACACACACACAGGCTACAGCTGTGGATAGTTCATGACACAGATACTTTCTGGCATACACTAGTTCTCCTATCGTCTATGCCGTTACTTTACAATGTCAGGATATTCTCCAATAACCAAAATATGATCAGATCCCACACTAATTTCTCGTACGCCTCTGGTACGCAATACTTCAAGACGGTCGAAAAGTGACAAAAAATTAAAAATGATAAAAAGCATAACACAGATTTACAACAGTCGGAGGTAAAGTTTTCCGCGGATAACAAACAGCCTCAGGACTCGAGCTGGTGTAGTACCCACCTCTCGTGCCTCACTCAAGCCTAGCTGTCACCTGTGTCGCTCACGTCAGTTGGCCGCGAGGACATGAGGGAGTATAGAGCAGCCTCTGCCGCCTGGCTGGCTCCTTGATCGCCCTTCTGCCACGACAGTTAAACTTCCTCTGGCCTGTCCCTACCTCCACGGACGGCATGTCACCTATCCTTCCTAAAACCATTCGATCCAGAATCCTTTTCTTTTTCTCTCTCTCGTTTTTACTCACCCAATTTCCTGTTTTCTCTTCACCCGCCCGTGCAGCTGTGTCACGAATCACTGAACATGTAAACTTGCTAGACAAATGATTAACCACATCGTCATAGAAACGGCAAACCACATCGTCAAATCGTAATAAGAATACATATTCAGAACATACATACAGGGAAAGTATTTACCTACGAGTCTAAGCTTTGGAACTCTCTTCCTTCTCATGTCTTTCCCAATAACTATGACCTGGCTCATTTCAAGAGAGGTTTTTCACTTTCTCAAAAATTTGTAAATACTTTCCCTGTCTGTTTTTCCCAATTTCTCAACTCTATCTATATTTCA
>JAYMFT010231385.1:0-11189 GCA_038088735.1 Panulirus argus
ATATATATATATATATATATATATATAATCCTACCTCTTGTTTGTATACTTAACTCAACTTCCTTGAGGTGTAATACACCTTCCATTGCCCCGACCTTCCAATAAGACTTGCAACATGAGGCCAGTGTTCTACACAGTTTTAACACACGCTACACCTTAACACAAAGACTGAACCATACGTGGAGGGGGGGGGGTGTATATATACAGAAGCCATATTTGTAACCTGTTAGCGGCGTTCCAAGAACAAAGATGTGAAGGTGCGATATGGTTTGGTGAGGCGTGAAAGTTCTTGGTGTGGTTTTCAGGAGGCGCTTGGTGTGGTGTGCTGTGGTGAGGAAAAGGCCTGGTGGTGTGGGCTAAGAAGGGATGTGGTATGGAAGAGGCATGATGTAGAAAGGGCTTGGCGCTATGCAGACCGATGTGGGGTGCTGGGAATTGCTGTAAAAGAGAAATACATGTGATGTGTCGAAATGGACTTATGTGAGCAAAAGGGGGCCAATTCTGCGGACGAGGTATGCTGTGTGGCGAAAGCCTGATGTGTGGAATGGTGTATGCGATGTGGAAGGGGAACTGTTTAATGGGGTCTACTGTGCTGGAGTGGAGGGGAGAAGGGTCATGAGGACTGAGAATGGGCTGATGAAGGGTATCTTATGTGGAGAGAGAGAGACCTTCATTTATGGTGGGTCTCCGGTGTACCTCCGGAGTGGCTCTGGTTTATGGGGCACCTCTGGTGTATGGAGGGGCTGTGCAGGGTGGTGCTGATGCAGGGAGAGATCTTAATAATCACTGATCAATACAGTAATTCTGGGCAGTAGGTATTGCAGAATCAACAAATTCAACAAATACTGTGAGTACTATTTTTCTCAAAAGACAATGTCAGAGGTAACTTTTTTTGACAATGTACCGCTCTGGCTGAGACAGTGGTACAAACGTGGTCATACGGTGCCACACACACACACACACAATGAGACAAGTCAGGAACTAACGAGTTAATATTCAGAAAATCTGACCCGGACCGTAGCACTTGGCGTGGGCGTCACCTGTTATGACCTAACACGACCCCAACCTGCTCTAAGGGAGCCCCACTTGCGCGCCAGTGACCCAGTCGAGGTCTTCCCCGAGGTTCCATCTAACTGTAGCTACCCGCGGACTGCCACTTCCCCTACAGTCAAATACTAATAATCACAAAAAAAATATTCGTTACCATTTCCTGGGGCAAGAATCATAATGCATGAAAAAAAAAAAATAAAACCAAGCACAATAATGGGAGGGGATAAGACTTGGATAATTCATAAGCCGTGGGGTTTCCCGCACCCGTGCCTCTCACCCTTACTCCCCCCTCCCCCTTCACTCACCTCGTGGGGGGGAAACCTGCCCCGCACTCCCACTGCCTCACTCACTCCGCCTCGCCTGACCCGCGCACCTAGAGTGCAGAGATGGACACACTCCCGCACTCATCGCCCCTACCAAGCGACCAGTCAGCGTCCCCATGCAAGTAATTATATCCACCCCACCCTCGGCCATGCCACTCTCCCATCCTCACCCCTGGCGTTTAAATGCGAGGAGCCAAGACAAACGACGTCCCAGAAGGATGTAGCAGCTTCCTGAGGCAGGAGTGGCGAGGGCGTAGCCCCTGCGGGGAGCACTGCAGGGCCTCTCCCCCCACAAGGGCCCCCAACACCGCCGCCGCGGCTTTCCACACTCCACCAAGCAAGACGGTCAAGACCATAACTTGGGCCAAATTAAGTGGCGGCCTCTATGGGAGCGCCACACCAGGCCGCACCTCACAACACCCACCTTACTGTACAGCACACAACGGACCCCTCTCTTCCCCCCCCCCCCTTCCCCTCATGCTGCACACTTGAGGCCAACGCCGTGCACGAATAGCCGACAAACACTTTTCCCTTATTACAAACAAAGGCTGACTTCACAGAGAACGGAAATGTTGTCAGCAATGCGACAAGCCTATGATAAAGGCCAGCTGCACAGAACGGTGTCGCCTATAACTACTGGTTGAGGCTTGCGACTGGAGACGCCCACTCCAACCATATTTTCCGGGTCGCACTGGCAAATCCGGGAAGAAAATTCCTCCACGGAGCAACGAAGATAATGGAGTCGGTCGCAGCGCTGCTAACCAAACGCATGGTCAACGTATGTTTCCCTTTTTTTTCTCCCCCAGTGTTGCTCCCAAGGGCAACATAAGTAAGAATAAAAAGTAAGGGGATGTGGGGCGAATCCTCCGAAATTTTGCAACAGCTTCTGCCTTCCTATCATCATCATCATCATCTCATTATCATTATTACGATTATTATCATTATTATCATCATCAGTTCAAGTAACAACAGTATCATCATTACATTACTTTTTTTTTTTTTTTTGGGGGGGGGGTACGGGTGTAATGGGGTGAAGGAGAAGGACACTGCGACTCGGGATAGTGAGTGCTCATCCCACAGCCAGCCAGTTAAGGGCGCCCACCACACCAGCCACACTACTGCTGCTGGGGGTGACGTAACAGAACTAACGTGACCGTTGTTAAGAATGGCTGTGGCGTCTCTGGTGAGGGGGCCGGGGGGGGGGAAGAGGGAGAGGGTGGAAATTCATGCATGCGTCACACGTCGTGTCGTACTACAGGACCTACACACATACAACGTAGCCCTGCCAACGATGTGGTCTCCCCCCCCCGTGGGGGGAGGGGTAAAAAGGCAAGGTCCTGGTGCCAGGGGTGAGGGAGGTATGGTCGAGGCGAGTGTGAGTGCTCGGTGAGGTAAGAGGAGGGTGAGGAGGGCAAGGTGAGGTGAGGCAGCAGGAGGGAGGGAGGGAGGTAGGGAGGGAAGGAGAGAGAGAGAGAGAGAGAGAGAGAGAGAGAGAGAGAGAGAGAGAGAGGTCCCCCCCCCCGGCACACATGGTGTGGGCGATAACCTGGAGCCGGCCGGACGCCGCCGCCGCTCGGCGACACCCGCCCAACAAATATGGCCTCGGGCAATATAATCAAGATGTTAATTGATCAGGTAAGCTATATAACATGTGGGGCCGGCAGGTTAATACCGGCGGTGGAGGGCCGGCCGCCAAACCCCAAGTTCAAGCAGCGGCGGTGCATGGGAACGGTCTTATGAGTGTAGCAGGTAGCGACGCGCGGACACACACCAGCCTATACGACGCCCCTACGTTAAACAATGTCCGCCTCTACCACCACCTGCACTAGCTGTTAAAACAGGCCGGATTGCCGCGGCGGTTAATTGACACCGGAAGCACTGCCTGCCTGGCCAAGCAGGCGAGCTGGGAGAGGCATGGGGGAGGGAGGGAGGGGGAGGGGGCTGGCAGGCAGGCAGGCAGGGGCCATGCAAGCACTCCCTCCTCCTCCCCCCCCTCCCTCCCCCCTCAGCCCAGCCCGGCCCGGCCCGGCCTGGAGAACACAAAGGGGACCCACTAGCCCGCCCCTCACCCACTAACATTACACCTACGTATTGACAACCCCCTCCTCCTCCCCCCACCACACACACACACACACACACGCCACTACCCACCCAACTAACACCGCCAACCTCAACTCAGGCACAATTCTTGCAACACTAGGTGCCCTCTGGCACCCCGAGTGTCTGAGCCTAGGTGTACTGCCTCCACCCTGTGTGTCAGTGCACAATGTACCGCCTGCACCCTACATGTCTGTGCCTAGCGACCTGCCAACACCCTGTGTGTGCCCGGTGACCTGCCAACACCCTGTGTGTGCCCGGTGACCTGCCAACACCCTGTGTGTGCCCGGTGACCTGCCTACACCCTGTGGGCCCAGTGACCTGCATTACTGCCAACGGTGCTTCGAGTCCTGCCCAGTGTTATGCCTAGACCTCGTGTCCCTGGAGCGTCCTGCCTACACCCTGTGTGCCTATGGTGTCCTGCCTGTACATTGGCTAAGCCTTGTGGGCTACCGAAGCACAAAGGCATCTAAATCGTCCAACTGTATCAGTGGACGAGGATGAATGGTGGCGTGAGCTCGCTTAAACTTATTCCAAATAAACATTTGTGCATTAGAGAGAGAGAGAGAGAGAGAGAGAATTTTCGACGATACTGCGAAAAAGACAGGGTTTAGCGCGCAGCGTTCACCGCAGGAAAATCTAGTTACGAAGAACGAATCGTGAGAGTTAACGTGTTGTCAGGTGTTACGCGCGAGATGGATAGACTGCATGCATATCTGCGGACCGAGAGTTGCCCTCGCGCGGGTAAGGCGGGAAGAAAAGACATGCTATTAGGAGTGACACTTGACATCCGACGAAGTGCTGGTTCAATGCGTAACCGTCGCTAACCTTCCCGATACCTAGGCGGGAAGCACCGGTAATGTACCTCCCTGGTCTGTGGCTGCCTTACAACTACCACCTACCAGAGAGAGAGAGAGAGAGAGAGAGAGAGAGAGAGAGGGGGGTGGCGCTGATGGTGTGAGAGCAAGCGTAAAGGCTGTGACGGTCAGTCCGAGGATGCTGAAGCAAGCAGTGAAGTAAGGCTGTTGTATTGGCCATGGTGGGCGTGGGCGTGTGATCATCACACGGCAGCGAGGCTGGCCCTACACCTTGTGGATACTAGGATGGCAGCAGCCAGACAGGCGTGAGAGTAGGTGGTGGCAGGATAGGCGTGAGAGTGATGGCCATGGTGGGAACGGGAGTCAGGATGATGATGATGGTCGTGGTGGTGGGATAGTGGACTTGTAAGGGCGGAGACGCGGGTGGGTTAGGGTGGGCGTCCTGCAGCATAGGCTTCAGTAGGTAGCGGAGGAAGAGCGTGATGGCCAGGAAAGTGTCGGTGGTGGTGGTGGCGGGGCATGGGTGGTAGTGGCGGTGGTGGTGGTGGCGGTGAGGTTACGGGGGGGGGGGGAGTGGGAGGGAGCGAGCCTGACCCCTTCCCGCGCCCTAACGTCGCCGCCGCCCCCGCCACTGCACCCGCTCTCACTGCACGTGCACCACGCCTCGCTGCCCGCTCACTAGGCCAGTAACCGCACGCTGCTGGGCGCGGGTTGCCGCCGCCGCCACTACCACCGGCCCACGCACGCACACACACACACGGCGTGGTCCTAGGCTAGGCGCGGAGGGAGACACACCATGTGAAGCACACCCAGCCAAGGCAGCATTAACCTGCAGGGACTAGGGTGAAGCGGCGGGCCATGATAGTGGCGCAAAAACTAGTTGAGGGTGTGACCGGAAACGGGGTCCACAGGAGGCGAGGGTTGCACGGAGCGGCAGGTAAGCCCAGGCCGCCGCCGCCGCCGCCACGCCAAACCTGGGCCCTCAGCGGTGTTGCCGTCGCGCTGTCATCAATGCACCCGCCCCCAAGTTCTTTGTGTCGCGCCACCCATCTTTAGCGCCCACCTCTCTCCAACACCCACTGTCCACAGCGACCTCCTCTCTCTCGCCATACACCACCGCGCTGCATACACACACACATACTCCCACACCCCACACACATGCCAAGTACACAATCCCCCCCCCCTCACTGTGGGTTTCTGTCGTTGTGATTCACCGTGGTTTACTGTGGGGTTTGACTCAAAAGTTGGGCACAGGCTAACGACCGCTGCTCCACACAACGGCCTGCCTCACTCACTCACTCGCACGCATTCAACACACCAATAGCCCCGGACACGACACGACCCTCTTTGTCATTTAATGATGCTAACCTCCATGAAAAACAATCACCCATCTAGACAGATGACGGGCTGATTGGCTGACGTGTGGATGACGAAGGGTGAGTGCTGGGGCTAGGGCGGCCTACCTGCACCCCAAAAACAAATACTTCCTGCCACTAACCTCAGCAAGTTGACATCATCAACCTCACACCCACCCTGCCTCACACTACTCCCTGTAACAGCCCCAACACCACACGCCTTGACACACACACACACACACACACACCGATAACGTACGCCCTGACACCCATCATTTGCCACCTAATTACCTCCGAAAATGACCCCAATTGAGCAACCCATCCAAAACTACAAATGGCGTGGTCATGGCGGCAGCCCTGAGCAGCAGCAAGTGGCCGAAAGCAGGAGGAGGAGGAGCACCAGCAGAGAGTGAGTGGTGATGGTGGCCACTGACAAACAGCAGTTGTCAGCAGCAGGAGGGCACGACCCTTCCTCTGGGCCCACCACCACACCAATAACACCACCGCAACGATAACGGGGTCAGTTCCCGGCGTCCGACTAAACACGATTGCGCGCCACTGTGTATTGAGTCACGCTGCCCTGCAACGGACTATGGGGCGGGATTCTTGTAGAGGGCTTGAGGGCCCACGAACCCTGGTGGGTCCTAGGTCCACCTCGTGTGCTGGGTATGTGGGCAGCGAGAGAGCGTGTGGGCCTGCCTGCCTGCCTCACTCCTGTCCGGGAGCCACCACTCACCCCATCCCATCCCTCCGTCCTGCACTAACCATATTAACCCTCAACATTTAACCTCCTCTCTCTCTCTTTCTTTTCCTTCCCCCAAAAGTGAGCGTTGTGTTTATTTCCTGGTGAGCGGGTGGGAGGCCGAGACGGAGGGAGGACTGCGACCAGGGCCAGCCAGCCTCGTTAGTACCATAGAGGCAGCCGTCCCGCGCGCGGCCGCCTCACCACACCACACACAAACTCCCTCTTATGTAAGCACCAATAAATCCTCTACTTGAACCACAAATACTCACACACCTCCACCCTGGCTGACTCTACAACCACAAAACACGATGGCCAGTAACAACTGTTAAACCTCTACTTGGTTGTGTTGCAAAAAGGAAGTTGTAGCCATTGTTGCAGACCAATTACGCCACATAATGGAGTTGATAAGCGGCAGGCTAACAATCTTGCTAGGAAAAATGGGGCGCTGCAAGTTCTCTCCCCCCCCCCAGACACACACCCTTCCCCCCCCCCTCTCCAGCACCCGTGTGGTGACGCCACCTACTGGGGAAGGAGGGGGAGGGGGCAGGTAGGGCCGACCTCGCTACTACCAACATGCACCCCTCAACCCCCTCCCGACACACACACATCTTGCATAACACTTTGTACCTACAATTCAACCATTTACACTATCCATTCCCAGCTCGCCACACCAGTCCTGCTGTCTGCCCAGCCTGCGTGGACTAGGCACCAACCAGGTATGGGGGGCCCTAGGTTGGGGATGGCGTGTTATTCACCAATATTCAAGACGTGGAGAAACGAGGCCCATCTTTGGGCTTAGTAAGTTTATGGAAGTGTGTGTGTGTGTGTGTGTGTGTGTGTGTGTGTGTGTGTAGGAAGAGGGTGCACCTACAAGGTCCAGGACACAGGCCTGAAGAAGCATTATGGTCACAGACACACACGCAGGATGGTCCCACGGCGGGTGACTCCGGCAGGAGTATACAACCTGGAGGTGCAGGAGCACCAGGAGGAGAAGGAGATGGTAAGCGTCTGTAGTGATACTCACGTGGCAGGCGAGAGCCGCATCACTACACATACACACACACGCACACTGCACGCCGGAAAACGGGCCGCCACCAGCACTACCACTGTGGGTCCCCCACTTCTTGGCCTTCCTCTACGCCACAGACTCATGCACACACAACACACTCACGTCCATCCACAAACAGGTCTAAAGACATGATTCATATATACAAGGGTAACAGACAAAGTAACATGAACATAACACACAAACAGTAATCACTCTCTCTCTCACACACACACACGTCGTTACGACCCTTCGTTTACGATGGCATGATCCTTGACAAGCCTTTCAAGGGGTCAGGTCAAAGGCCTGGCCATCGTAGGCGTGGGTCTTAGAGCCGTTCGTGTTCCAGCTGACGACAGCACCCTGGCCTAAACAGACCACCAAATCTCCCTGCCAGTACAATGACTGTAGGTTCATCATCTGCAGTAAATAATAAGATGAACAAAGGAACACCACGAGTGATAAAGAACGTGGATGTGAGCGAAGCGGATGTGTGTGTGTGTGTGTGTGTGTGTGTGTGTGTGTGTGTGTGTGTGTGTGCAGGAGGGCAGTGGAGACATGCCAGCGGAGGAGGGTGGTGGTGGTGGTGGTGGGAGGGCTGAGGGGTCGGGAGGCAAGCGGCGTACAATGCATTACGACAACAAGTATCGATCACGAGGGCAGCATAATGCTACCTTACCAGCTACGGACCACCACCACCACCACCACTACCACCAACCACCCTCCCACTCACGAGCCTATACAGCCGCGCCCCGCCAGGCCTAACGAGGCACTGCGGGCACGCACCTCCTGACGAGCTGATGGCCTGCCATCAGCCGCCGCTGCCGCCGTCACCCCCACCGCCTCCTGACACCTACCTACCTACCTGAAGGAAAACAGGGCTCCCTCAGGAGAGCTGAGCAAGAAGTGCGGTTCACACAATTTAGCCGCGACAGCCACAGTAACCTGGCCCGCTCATTTCTTGGCGATATATCCAGCGCCTTGCCCAACATAACTCACCAAAAAGATGATTTACTCAGGTCCGTGGCCCAGATCCGGCGGGTGAGTGTGGGAACCTGTTGCAGGGCGGCGAGGCAGCCGTGTCACAGCTGTCAGGGGGGTCGTCCTCCTCCAGGCGACCACCCACGCCCTCCACCACGCCCATCCACACGCCCCCATCACCTCCCCCATTATCCCCATCCCACCTGGCCACCACCCCAGGAGGGGGCACACACACACATGCCAGTTGCAACCCAGCGTGGGGAGGCGAGTGACGGCAGCTGGCGTGGGTATAGGCTGGGGGCTTGGGGGTGGGTTCGACCGCTTGGTGTGTGAGTGTGGAGGGGAGGGAAGAGGGAGTAAGCGTGAGGGGGATTCGACACCCTCCCACGATGACAGCGAGGGTAATTACCAAGTGCAGCGCACCTCGACGGACGCGCCAACCTGCCGCTGTAAGTGCAATGTTGCACGCCCATGACACACACACACACACACACACATACACACGTTGCAAAACGCCTGTGCCGCTGCCGCCGCCGCCGCCGCTCCACCGCTAAAATACCAGGCCAAAAATATAACCCGCGGTAAGTGGGCGGCAGTGTGGCTGCTACTGGTCTCTGGGACGAGAAGAGAGAGAGAAAGAGAGACCTCGTCGTCGTCACCCTTCCCCCTGATGAGAGACAACACCATCGTCATTTAAGCCGCCTGGATCACTCCTGGCTCCCCTCCTCACCATAACAGGCACGACCTCTGAACGAGATGGTCAGTCCTTTGACCTAACTAACCATCGAGGGTCACAGTCATACGGTCGTACCGTCGTGCCCAAGGTTCGTCCCTTTCCTGGTCCAAGGGTCGTACCGTCGTTCTCAGGGGGGAGGGGGTTGAGGCTCACAGCCACCGCCACCGCCCCTGGGGTCATCGACGGCATGCGGTCGGTCCGAGCAAGCTTTCGGCCACTACGCCACAACCTACCTTTATCTGATCTGCCGCGCCGGTGGCAAGCAATAAGGCCTCTCCTTCCGCCGGATTATAGCCTAAACTCCTTTCCTAACGTCCCGCGCGGGAGGATTATCATCCCCCCCCGCACCCCCCCACCATCACCACCACGCCAGCTGCCGTGCCAGACTCCCAACAAGCAGATGCAGCCGACACGCAGACTCGGCCGCAGAATCCATCCCCTCGTCCGGTGCCGTCACTCGGCAAACACCCCAGCCGGAGTACGTGGATTTCGTGTAATGCATGGTCTATGCTCAGGTCCCAGGCTGGTAAGGTTCAAGTCCCGGACGAGGGGAGGTTGGGTCCCGGATAAGAGAGGTTAGTTTCTGGAGTAGCGAGGTCAAGTCCCAGAACAGTAAGGTCAGATAACGGACAAGAGACCTCAGGTCTAGGACAAGAGAGGTCAGGTAACGGACCAGAGAGCTCAGGTCAAGGACAAGAGAGGTCAGGTAACGGACTAGAGAGGTCTGACACCGGACTAGAGAGGTCTGACACCGGACTAATGAGGTCAGACGCCGGACTAAAGGTCAGGGTCCGGATTGTGGAAGGCACAACAGGCATAAAAGTCCGCAATATGGCTGAAAAACCCAACAGGATATACAGAAACGCACCCCTCTGTAAATCTGAACTTATCTAACGCATCCTCAACCACCACCACCACCACCACACTCATTTTATCCAAACACAAACTTTTACGCTCACACAGACGTTGTCTAATAGTTCTCGCCACACTTAAACGCCTCTGTAGCATTCCTTTTAAACACACCTTGCCGCACTTACAGCACATGCCTCCCAACACACTATGCCACACTTATACCCCCACACAACACATCTTCCAACATACACTCTGATCCGCTGGTAGGCTGAAAAACTTCCGGCCTTCACATATTTTCGACGCTCGGTACCCAGAACGCACCTTCACGGGAGACGTCCCTCGCAACTACCTCCAAAAATGCTCCAAAGAAATACGGTCGTTTCGCCACACGACGGACAGAGAGGGGCACGCATCCATTCACCAGAGTAAGCGTGTCTCGCTTCAACGTATTAATCACGACTAATCTAGCCAAACCTGCCTCAGGGCAGTTAATTAGCATATCCATCAGAAATCACAACCCGGGCCAAAAAGACCTATTGATTCCCCTCCTACACATAAACTTAGGCCTACTCACTCCACATTTCAGTACCAACTTAGGCCTATTGTTCTATTCCTACCCAGGGCCCAAGAACCTTCATACACATGTAATCCATACATTGTCCAGTCCACTTCTTATGAACAGACTTGGGCTCCACTACTTCATGTCTTAATTCTATGCCGACCACCGTCTCCCAGACCAACCTTCGCCTGCTACGCCTACCACCGACTCACAGGCCGACCACCAATTCCTGTGCCGATCATTAACCAGAGGGCACGCGCGGCCCAGAGGACGCCCCTGGACCACAAGATGCACTAACGGATATAATCACAGGGTTCCCGGTCAATTGCCTTAACTCACCGCCACTACCAATGAATTTGTAGAGGTAATTAGTGGTCAGTCCTGCATTTATCTTCCTCTTAATCGCACACGGACCAACATCTTTTCTATCATTTCAAAGAGTGACGAACAATAAAGAGGGAGTAATTTCTCATAAACCATACACATATGTATATTTTTTACTTAAATGAAGATAAACACTTTGTCTATACTATCTTCGTACATCAGCCAAACTGTTATTCTATCCAGTCTAAGCAATATATATATATATATATATATATATATATATATATATATATATATATATATA
>JAYMFT010231396.1:0-11188 GCA_038088735.1 Panulirus argus
CATCCAAGTACTGTAGCCGAGTCGGGATTTTCGGGAAACCACATTTGTGGTAAGCCGTTTTGCTCTAACATTTGATTTAGCTCTTTTCTGTAACAACCAGGTTTCTGTAGATTTAATGCATGAGCATGCATGATACTGGCTAATATCTTAAAGTGTGTCACTTCACTTAGGTTGATTTCAGTTTTTTCTCTAGTTATATCTTGTGCGGTTTTATTGGCAACCATTGCGTACGTTTTATTTTGTTTTTCTTCTTTTCTACTCTTTTCTCATTAATTAATCTTTTTTTCAGTGGGCATGACATTGCCAGTGTTCGGTGATGTGATCTTTCTTCATGCAGTTTCACACAGTTCAAGCATTTTTTCGACGTTTCTTTACATTCGTAATACTTATGACCTGTGCCACCACATTCTGAACAGTATTTGGTGTTTTTATGTGGGCAGTTGAATATTGTGTGCTCTTCATACGCATAGCAGTTGAAGCATGTAAGAAGACTGATAAATTCTTTCCTGACAATTTGTTCAGGTAGAATGGATGTATTGAAGATTTTTATTCCATTTGCCAGTACTCGTTCTACCATGGCTGTTTCCTTACATTCAATTTTAATGACATGAGTGTAATCTTTTATTTTGTAACTTCCATTACTGCCAGCCATGGATTCTTGTCCTCTATTTCGTATCTAAATTGTTCTGTAGTATGCTTTCCCATATCTTCTTGAAGTTTCCTAATGAAAAAAGACCTCTTTGCTCTTATTTCTGGTGGTGTCACAACCGTTATTCCCTTTTTTTCAAACAGTTCTTTTGCTCTGTTGCTAAGGAGTTTGTCAACTTCATCATATTTACATAGTGCCTTGTAACCTTCAGGAATGTCATATAGTCGAACAAACGGGAGGCCGATCTCATTACATGCTATGCTTTTAACGTCTTCCTTGGCTATTTTCTTGCCTTTGTCTTTAAATTTTAGTCTCACTTTGGTACTCATCTTGTTTAATTTCTATGATATATTCTGCCTATAGAGAGCCTATTACCTATTGCCTCTGTCTAACCTACCCCAGCTCTGAGACTTGCAAGCCGTGGAGCTGTAGTAGGTAGTGACTTTGGCTATAAGCTCTCTTGCTCTACTGAGCAGCCTAACCCTAGTACCCCTACCTAAAAAGTCTTGTGGTTACCCAGTTGGCATACGGTCCGTGTGGCGATCTACTGCCACCCCCCCCCCCCAGTATAGCCACCTACGTGACAAACCTGGGGGATTCACTTCCCTTACTGCCTTAAACTGGGGTCTCTAAAACCACCTAAGCGTTGAGAATAAACTGCGTGGTGCTGTACACCCGTCGACAGTAGTGACGAACGTGTGCTGAAAAGCGATGGTGTGCTGTCAAGAAGAGGGTCGTGCAGGTGAACTCTGCGGGCTCACCGTGCCAGCTACCAGACAGAGTGTTCACCCGTCTGGTCACTAGCCAAGGGTTGTTGTTGTGGGCACGAACGAGAGAATGTCTTCTTTCCAGCGCAGTCACCAGCAGTCAAAACCTACTACCTAACATTTTCCTCTTATATACTTGCACTCGAGTTTGTTATCACGAATGAAATCAATATATAACACAGCAGGTGAACCGTACCGTATTCGTCCTGCCTCATTCGAGGTCAAGGGAAAACTGAGGTGTTGACCGTTGGCTTGGTCTTGTGGTTGGGCGGGTCCAGCAAGCAACAGCAATTTAACCATCAGGTCGTTAGTTCCACTGGATCATTGTTGACAAATACTCTTAATGACTTGTATGATATCAAGGATAATTCTAGTAACTGCATAAGAAACTGGTACTACTTAACTTTATCATAATATCCATTACTGTATTGGGTATTGCCTAGATCACAGCAGCGGACCAACAAGTTCCGAACCACATATATCAGTGTCTGGAGCCTCGAATGGACGTAAACACAAACCAACAAATAGGAGGGGACACGATCTTTGGAACACATACTCTACGTATAACCGCTTCCATCTGTGGGTGAATTATTGTGGACCTAAAGTGGACTTGATTATATTTCATCGCACATGAACAAAAATCTAGGTAATAAACACACACACACACACACACACACACACACACACACACCTATCCACACACACTCCTTAGTGTTTGTTTGTGTGTGTGTGTGTGTAATTGCAGATGGCAATCACACACACAGCAGCAACTGCAGCAAGCATACAGGAGCATCAATAGAAACATCTTTTAAAGGAGAGTAAAACGGACTACAGCTTCTTCAAGTAAGAAGAGGCAGGAGACAGCAGTGGAGCTGTGGATGCTGAGTATTTCTCACATGTTTCGTTCTCAGTGGCAAAGGAAAGTGTGCAATAAGAGAACTGGTTGGGAGAGACTCAGGAGGGACAACCGGCATACTGATATGTACTGGGAGAGGGATAGTGACAGCTGGGAGGGAGCGACTGACAGCAAGGAAGGAGCTAGTGACGGCTGGAATAAGTTAGTGACAGCAGGGAAGGAGCAAGTGACGGCTGGGATGCTGCCAGTGACAGATATAGACCTAGTGTTGGATCTGGGTGTCATAACCAGTCAGTATTCAACACTTCTGATACTAGAATTGATGTTTGAAGCCTCTCTAAAGTTTATGAAATAAGTAAAGTAATCTGGCTGGGGTTGGTAGGCCTGCGGCGTGGTGGAGGCGAGCCTGTCCGGCGGGTTGGTAGCCTGGGGCACGCCCATGGCGACTGTAGTAAAATCAGCACATTTATAACGCTTGGTGAAGATTTTGCCGTTATCTAAGCAGGTATGTGGCTGAGTTGTGGACCAACGTTGTATATGGTGCATAGAGAGTCATAGATTGTTGTGATGATATGGGGAATTCTCGGGAGTGAGTATATTGTGGATTTCTGACAGGAATCAGTGTTGGCTACTCGATGTCGTTCGAGGAACGCTGGCTGAGAAAGGACGGTATAATATCCAGAATTATACAGCAGGTTCTGGCCTGCTACGTTGTCACGGACGGCAGTACTGAAGCCGTCATCCCCAGGCATTGTGATAATAGCAAACACCTTAAGTTGAGAAAGTAATTTGCGTTTTTTATCAAATCTTTAATGAGGCAACACTACCCTCGTACAAAAAAAAAGACCATGAGCAGAGTACACACGACTCACCTTACCTCACTAACAGAAAATCTAAAACACAAATGAATTCCTACATAGTTCACTGAAACACAATGAAATGAAACCTTATTCATTAAAAAAAAAAGATTCCAAAAGTTCTTTATTTAAGTCACAACACAATATGGCCAAACCTTACAATGCCAGTCAGTTTAATAGTCCATAAACTTCTCTGTGTATTAACTCAACACCTGTACCACTTTGTCATACTTTAAGTCTTGCTCCAACGTTAACTCCACATATTGATCTGCCTCACAACACTAGAGTAATTCACTTCTGGGACAGCCTGAGTCTTTAGGTCAAACCAACGTTTCCTTGTAACCGCGTGATCTTCCAGCTTAGTGCCAAAATCCACGCAGTCTTGCTGCAACTTGGAAGATTCTATACCACTCCACAGAACCGGACAGATCTCACCTTGCACATTTCTTCTTCCTATGGGATACCTTGGCCTCGATGCAGCCGTCCGTGACACAACGTAGCAGGCCAGAATCTGCTGTATAATTCTGGAAATCATACCGTCCTCTCTCAGCCATCGTCCCTCAAACGACGTCGAGTCGCCAACACTGATTCCTGTCAAAAATCCACAATATTCTCTCTGCCAGCAGTTCCCCATATCATCACAATTTATAACTCTCTGTGCACTTATACAACGTTGTTCCACAACTCAGCCACATATGATATTTCTAGATTTCCAGAAAGCATATGACAAAGTCCCCACGTTAAATTGATGCACAAAGTCCGGTCTTTGGGGATTATTCGTTGCATACGAAATTCTATTGAAGCTTGGTTACGTGACAGGAAGCAGAGAGTCGTAATGAACGAGGAATCATCACCGTGGTCACCCGATACTAGTGGAGTACCTCAGGGATCCATACATGAGCCTATACTTTTCATTATTTATATTACCGATATCGACGCTGGCTAAAGTACTTAGTGTATAAATTTGCGGATGACACAAATATCGACAGTGCCATATTAACTGAAGAAGATAGGCTAAGACTACATGAGGATCTAGGTAAAATAGCTGAATGGTCTAGCAAATTGCAAATGCCATTTCACGTCAATAAAAGTCAACTGTTACAAGTAGGAAAACCTAAACAAAAACTAAATCAAAATTTATGCGGAAAAAGATAAAGGACATCCGTAGTGTTAGAGGTCTAGTGTTCACTGTCTCCAGTAACTTTAAATTCTCCCAGTATTACAATAAAGCTGCTAAGAGAGAAAATATGATTTTAGAATTTATGAGCAGAAACTTTACATACAAAAGCAAGGATGTGATATTGTTACCCTTCCTAAGTTTAGATGGACTACACGTCGAAAATGCAGGGCAGTTTGGGTACCCCCAGTTAAGTAAGTGGAAGCAGTGTGGTGAAGAGCAACTAAATTGATTCCCTCCTTGCATAACAAACCATACGAAGAGAAATTGCGAGATGTAAACTTGTTCTTCCTAAACAAGAGGCGCCTCCAGGGCAAATTTATAGAATGTTCAACATACGTAAAGGATTCAGCAACGTTGATATTGACATTTCTTTACAGTTGCGCCAGCATTACCGACGAGAGAAAATGGATTAAAACTGAGGTCATCGAGTTAATCTGGGTTGTGTGAAATATTTTTTTTACCAACGACATTACTGATACGTGGAATAACCCTAGAAAAACGTTGTTCAGAGCAACGCCTTTAATGTCTTCAAAATTAGATTTGTTCATCACTTGTCACTCTCCGGTATCGAATAATTCATTTAATCAACCATCATAACGCAGTGGTATATCATGCTACATTCTCAACCACTGATCTCTTCCTAGCCATGTTGCTGTTGATTAATCAATGTTACCTGGTCTGAGAGAATAGATAAGAATTATTGTATCATTTTCTAACATCAGGAATAATATAGGCATGGTTAGTCAAGAGGATAGTACCTAAGTTTATCCTTAATATTGTCCTTATAACAATAAGTGAAGGGATGCATATCGCTTTTTATGGGAAGCATGACATATTCATGTTCATTCTAACTTATAACTTTCCAGTAAAAATTTACTTTGGCTTAGTATGCGTGCAAGGTATTTTTCTACTTGTTTTCTTGCCGGTGTGTTCTGGAGGGTGGGGAGAGAGCCTTTACTTTGCTGTCCTTTTCTTCTACTGCTTACAACGAGGCCTTTTTTTTTTTAGCGTTAAAGCCAGAAAACCTCGCTTGGACCTTGGGTCTGTGTGGTCTGTGTATCTATGTAACTCTCTCTGTCTTTCTGTCTGTCTGCCTGTCTCTGTCTCTCTCTCTACTGGTAACCTCACGAACAAGACAGAGACCATTATGACCCTAAAGATGGAGATAACATTCTTGGACAGCTAATTGCCTGTGAGGGACCGAGGGAAAAGTAATGAGCCAATAACGGGGTAGCGTGAAGGTCGTCAGGGTTATTGGTCGCCAGAAAATAAGCCTTTTTGATTAGGATAAGCAAGTCTGTATCACTCCACCTCTGTAGATGACCCATAAAGTCGAAAGCATAGTTTACTATTTACTTATGCTTTTAACATTGTGTTGTAAAACAGAGATAGAAATAGACAGAATCTACCTATCTCCTTCATATGAACTTACGAACAACAGTGGCAAGATTGTGTCATTAGGTAGGTCTAGCGCGTAGCGTTCACCTCGCATCTCGTTTGTTTAAGAATACTACTGATGTTGCCGTCGCCCACCTTGCATAACTGTCAATCTTTCGTTCATCTTTGACTGATCTTAACTATTTATACGGCTCTCTTTTAAATGTTTCTGTGATTCATCCATCCATTCTTAAACCACATATTCAGCACGGTAGGATTTTTGATAGCCCTTCTTTCTTTTTTGCTGAGCTTTCAGACACCCTAGTTTCTGAATTTTTTATATATTAGAAGGGGTTATTTCAAAGTTAATTAATCTGTTTCTTCCTTCTCGTAATGTTTTCGAATTTTAGCACGATGTCCTTGGTTCCTTCACTGTGTTGTATCTTTCCCTTCTTTCCAGGACATAAAGCTGGAATTATCTAAACTCATATGACAATATATATGTTCAGTGCCCTCGACTATGTTAGTGACGAGCTTCTGAATTCTTTTTAGTTTGTTGATTTCATTGTACTTAGTTAATGACCGCATAACGCAGCGGTATTCGAGTTCCATCATCAGTTTCACATTTCTCTTGCTGGAAGTTCTCATTAACATTCCCACTCATTACAGTGGCGAGCTAGTGCGATTATTTCATTTCGGTTTTCCATATTCCACCTTCCCATTTATGGCTATCTCCTGGTTTTTTATTCCGCCAACATCACAAGTCATCTTTCACGCTGGCCTCTTTTAAGATGCAACTTTCTTGCCGTACGCCTTTTCATGACAATTGTTTAAGATTTCTCTTCACTGAACTCCAGAAAAGTTCTCTGTCAATTTATTCATTATACTTTGGGCTGTTTTTGTCTCCGTTTGATTTTATCGTCTCTTTCACTCTGATGATTTCTGACAAACATCATACTACCTTTATTTTCATTTTCACCACTTTGTTTAAACCATATATTATTATGAAGAGGAGTTTAGTGGTTAATACAGTTTCGTGAAGCACCCTTGGCACACCATCTTCTTAACCAGAAAAATTAACATTTGCTGCTACATTGGTTTATATGTGTTGAAAACTTCATGATCTCTTTATGGTTTATCATCTTCGTTCTCCAGCGAGGTTCTATGCTTTACTTTATAAAATACCTTACAAAAGGCAAGAAAAACATTATCCAATCTTCTTCACTGTTTCAAACATGTCATTGCAATTTGCTAGTAACGGTATCTGTGTCATTATATATATATATATATATATATATATATATATATATATATATATATATAGCGACCGCTGCCAATGAGAAGGAGGGCTCAAGTAGTAGAATAATGGCCCCACTCACGACCCCTGTAAAGTTAAGGTAAACTTCTATGACAACACTTTCTTGTGCGATACCGCTGCCAGTGAGAGGGAGGGCTCAGGAGGTAGTGTATTGGCCCCTCTCAGTACCCCAGTTAACTCAAGTAGTATCCCGTCCCTTTCTCTTGGAGCAACCCCTTAGGTAGTAGGCTGTTGACAACAGTCGCCCAGGACGGTACTGCCCTCCCGACTAAGGAACGTTAAAATGGTACCCGCAACTTTTTACGCTCTCCATTACTGGTCATACTATCTGTCTCATCAAAATGGGACTACCGGGCTAGTTCTGCCATTTTCTTTCAAGCTCTATACACCCACTCAAACCTCACTTATTTTCTTCACAAAGGTTATTTTGCCATCTGTCTGCACACTCCTTTTTAAATATAGTCATGACAGAGTTCAACAAAACCATGGCTCTTAGCCCCCGGCATCACAGGGAGCTAAGAATCTCCAGGATCCCGCCTGACTCACCGGCCAATGAGAGGGAGGGCCCAAGCAGTTGCATTACAGGCCCCTCCCACGACCTCTCCCTCTCTGTGAGACCATCCTCTTTTTCTGTTCACTGTACCTGCATTCGTGGTCTCTCAAGTAACCTCTTTTCTGTTGAACACCATCTGTCTAGTACCTCTCCTGATATCTTATTTCTTTCTGAGCCCCAGTTGTCTAATAATGTTCTCACGAGCCTCTTTCTCATATCCAACGATAATCTCCACTCACAATTCCGGTTCACAGGTGGTATCCTTTTCCATTCCAACATCAACACACCTGTTGTACACCTTGGGTCCCTAAACTTTGATGTTATCTGGCTCAAGGTCTGTCTTCCAACTACCACACTCTTCCTTTGGTTCGTCTACTGCTTTCTTATTTCCACATATATTATATTCTTTTTTCGACTATCTAAACTCCTACTATCAGGCGCTGGCATCCTTTCATCTGGAAGCCAAGATCTTCCATCTGGGGGATTTCAACGCATGCCATGGGGAATGACTGAACTGAATACCATAAGGATAGTGGGGGATCGAAGCCCTCACGTTCTCCATTCTCCATGATCTAGAACAAAATATCTCCCACCCTACTCATATTCCTGACCGCTGTGACCACTCTCTTAGTATTCTGGATCTGTTTTTGAACTCTTATCCTTCGTGCTCTAGCTACATAATCTCGCCCCCAAATTGGTTCATTTGATCACACTCTCATAAATGAATCTATTTTAGGCATTTCCTTTTATACGTAGATAATGACACTCAACAAAGCTGACTGGAGAAACTTTCGAAAATTCTTTTCTGACTTTCTTTGGGTAAATTACTGTCTCTTATGTGGTGATTCTTCTGTCTCCGTTAAACGCATAGAGGAGGTTATAGTTGCGAGAATGGAAGCATTTATTCCCTCCTCCTCCAAGACGACCTCTTCATCCATTTCATTGTTCATCCGTTCCCGTTCTGAGGCCACTCAGGCAAGGGATCAGGCATATCAGGCTTGGTAAAACATTCCTTCCTCTGGCTCCCATAGAGCTTTTATCACAGTCCGTAATCGTTGCAAGTACGTTATCCGTGAGGCGAAGCGTTCCCTTGTTCAAAGTAATTGCGATAACCTCTCCTCGTCATCCACGGTCTTTCTCGTCTCTAGCTAAGGGTATCGCTAACGACTTCTGTCGCTCTACCTTTCCTTCACTTTTCCGTCCTGATGGTACTACAGTCGTCTCTCCCGCTGACAAAGCAATTCGCTCTCTCGTTTCTCCTTTAACTCTACCTTGAATGACTCAACATTCCATCACCTCCTGATGCTCCTCTTACAAATCCTATGCCTCTCACCGTCATCTTTTTTCGAACTCTCTGAAAAGCGCTTCTTTCCTTGGACACAAGCAAGATTTAAGGTTCTAATAGTAGTCATCACTGTGTTTTGAAAGAATATACCTCTGAACTCGCACCTGTGCTCGCTAGTGTATTCCGTTTCTGTTTAAAAACCAAACTTTCCCTTTTTTTTTGGGAAGCATGCATTGGTACATCCCATCTCTAAGAAGGTTAACCGTTCCAACCACTCTAACTATCGTCCTGTTCCTTTGACATCTACAGTTTCCAAAGTCTTTGCATCCCTCCTTAACTCCCAAATTTTCAGACATCTTAGATCTCTGATCAGTATGGTTTCCGTAAAGGGAAATCCACTGACGGAATTCTTTCCTTTTATTACTAATGTCGGGTCATTATCCCTAAAATTTTTTGGAGAATTCTATGTAGTTGCTCTTGATGATATCGAAAGATTTGGCAGGGTATGGGATCGGGGTCTCATCTATGAGCGCCCATCTTTTGGCTTCCCTCCCTCACTTAGCTTTGCGGCCGATCTATTTCCATGCTAGTCTATGAATCAGACTCTTCTTTCTCCATCAAGAGTTGCATCCCTTAAGGTTCTGTCTTGTGTCTTGCACCAATTATCCTTTTTATCAATAATTTTCTTTCTTCTACAAATAACAAAATGCACTCGAACGCTGACAACTCAACACTGCATTCCTAACACATCCTTCAGTTCTGCTCCCTCTTTCCTCACTTCTTGTCTTGACACAACTTCCTCAATGGACCAGACTTGGATATCTCGGTGGAACAGACGATATCTGGTTCAGATTAAAGCCTCCAAAATCCAGTTACTTCCCATCTCTCTATCGAAAACTCCTCATTTTTTTCCTCTCCATCAAAGGTTGTGTAATTCACCCACTTAACTCTATGAACATATTTGGGATTACTGTAATATCCACTTTAACTTGGAAACCCCGCATTACGGAAATCGTTAAGTCTTCTAAGAACCTGGGTATCCTGCTTAGATGCCGAATCTTTTTATCTTTTGAACAGTTACTCCGTTTATATAAAGGAGTGATCTGCCCTTGCATGAAGTACTGCTCACACATCTGGGGCGGATCTAGCTAGCTCTGCACCCTTACTTGGGAGAGCTGTGTCAAAAGCCGTCCTACGTATCAACTCTCCCACACTAACTTCAAAACTTGACGTACACTGCTGGTTCACTTTTCCGTTTCTATAGGCATTACTTTGGTTTTTGCTCTAGAGAGCTGGCTGCTTGTATGCCCCCACCACTAGCTAGACCACGCAATGCTCGGCAAACTGCTACGTTACGTGATCACTATGGTGGCGTTGGCAACTCAGGAGTGGGCCATTTTGATAACTGTTTTTTTCCCTACACCTCGAAGCTTTGGAATTCTCTACTTTCTCATGTCTTTCCCTTTAACTATGACAAGGCTCATTTCAAATATAGGTGTTTCTCTTTCTCCAAAAATTGATAGATACTTTCCCTTGTCTGTTCTTTTTCCCTTTAATCAACCTCTTTATACTTCAATTAAGGCCCGCCCATGATATGGACTTTTGTTCAATACTGGAGCCTCCAATGAGAGAGAGAGAGAAAAAAAAAATAACCTGGTGCAAATTCAAGTTGCTCTTCGTTTATACAGTTGTTGGTAAGATGATCCTATGTCTCGTCGATTCACTCTTTCTGACCCTTTCATAACGTGTGACAACAAACTCACCGGTCTGTTTTGAAAGAGACTGATTATTTACGAATAATTTGCTGAGAGAGGGAGGGCTAACGCGTACCGCTCACCGCTCACTGTAGGGAAAATTTAGAGTTACTAAGAATGAGTTGTATGCGTTATATTTTGTCAAGCGTTATGTGCGAAAACATAACGCAAGCAGCAAGAAACGATAGCAACTTAACCATTGGGATTGACACTTGACACCACTGAAGTACTGGTTTACCCAAGCAGCTGTCATTAACCCTCACGATACCCAGGCAGGTAGTACCGGTAATATTCCTCCCTGGTCAGTGGCTGCATACCACCTACTACTGGGAAAAACGGACAACAGAAGGTTCATTGACCTATGACGAACTTATCTACCATTCTTACTACTAATACTAACCACATTTCTGTTTATACATAGTTAAGGTTAAGATAAAACAATAGGCCTTTCTGTTCACTCTCTAAACTCTCTCTCAAAACCAGCCAGCAAGGAAGTACTTATTGCCCGTTGTCGAATACTGTATATATATATATATATATATATATATATATATATATATATATATATATATATATATATATATATATATAT
>JAYMFT010231416.1:0-11188 GCA_038088735.1 Panulirus argus
ATAATAATAATATTAATGATAATAATAATAATAATAATAATAATAATAATAATAATAATAATAATAATGATAATAATAATAATAATGATGATATTAATAATAACAGTTATCATTAATAGCATTATGATTATATCTCTTATTATTATCATTACTATTATTATTATTATCACTAATATTACTGTTATCATTATTGCATTTATTATCATTTCCTTATTAGCAGTAATAGCAATGGTAGAGATAGATATGACTGTAATGATTATCTCTGTATAAATAGCAGAAAATATTCAGCTCAAAACTAGTCAGTGGGCGCTCCAGACAGCGATGTGGTCAGGACGTGAAGTCTGTCACGTACTCATCGCAGACCTCTCCACGGTGCTCGCCGTTGCGCTGGGTCGCTACGAACAGACACACGGGATTGCCTTCCCTTTCCCATAGAAAGCTTCAACGATCCTAAGGACGACCTGAGGAGAACTGATTGTGAAACAGAAAATGTTCAGTCTTGAACGCGAACGAGTTCGTTTGCGACTGCACGTGACTTATTTTCACTTTTGATGTTAATCTTTGTTATATACATTCTATCATATATTTTTTCCCCCACCATATGTTCTCCGGAAATTAATCATGATACTTTGTTTCCGAGTACTTGCATCACGTACTCTGAGGTCGCTCCTTTTTAAGATAAACAACAGGTATTTCGGTGTACAGTAATTGCAGCCCTTTGTAATCGAGTTTTATTTACCATATTTAGAATCTAATTGCACACAACCTGTTGCCAAGAATATCCTACTGTTAGCTGTAAAAGATTTATTTATAGAAACAGTCGCGACAAAATGTTCAATACCCCCTCCCAGCTGCTGCGGAGAAGATCGGAACTACACCCCTGAGCCGTATTATACAGTCATACGTCAGTACTGGAGTACATTCCTTTCTAACTATGGATACTCCTAAACGTTTTCTCTGAATCCAACTCATCGCAACCCTCATCCTTCACAATGCGAAAGGTAAAATCTTGGTTCCCCTTCCCAACTGATCTAAATATGATATCATTTCTACACCAGAAAGTCTTTCAAACTCTCCTCAACTCTCGCTTCCTCAGACAGTTAGAATTCTGTTCCCTTTCATCTGATCATCAATATGCATTTTTTACTGCTTGGTCAATAGTATTTATTGGTCGTCTCTCCTATGATTCGCCTCTAGTGCTTCTTTCTCGGGGATTCTGGGGAAACTCTTGCCGTGACCTTCGACGTGTCCAAAACAACTGACAGGGTGAGACAAAAGTCTTTGTTTTCTGAACTTCCCCCTCTGTTTTTTCTCTCTTCTCTCTGTTCCCCAACGCGTAGCTTCCTCTCTGGCCATTTCGCTGCAGAAACTTCCCCTTTTCATTCTATCAACATTGTTGTTCCTCAAGGTCCTCTCCTGTCACCTACTCTCTTACTTTCTGACACAAATGATCTCTCTTTAACTTCCAATACTATTCACTCTCATGCTGATGAGCCCACTTTCCCTACTTCCACTCACTCTCCCTGTCCTTCTCCGGGTACTCCTCGTTCTCTTTCTCATACTGAACATTTTTCCTTCCTAAAGTCGGGTCTGTGCGGCATCTCGGAATGTGGTTCAGCGACTTGGTTGAATATGATGACGCTAAAGCGCAAATTCTCCCTACAGTTCCATCTAGTAATCACATGTTTCCCTCTGTTAGATTTGAAAACATCACAACTGACCCCATGATAATATAGACATGCTAGATATAACCATATCCTCTACCCTGTCTTGGAAACCCAATATAACCAACATCACAAAGCCTGCTTCCCAGAAGCTGTCGGTGTTGTGTAAGCGCCATGACAGGTTTTCTTAGAAGCTATTTCATACCTACTAGGGTTCCATTTGCCCTAGTAAGGAGTACCGCTCATATCCCTGGGATAGTTCCTCCTCTGTCTGTCTTTTCATGAGGGTGGGATCTAAAGTCTTCCGTCTCGCTAAATCTCGCAGCATCACTTCTCTTCGATCATCCCTCTCTGTACGCCGGCCGAAGCTGCTGCCCTCTCTCTATTCTTTAGGTATCATGTCGGCCACTGTTCTCGTGAGCTTCTCTTTATGTGTCCCTGTCACCAAAGCTTGGATCCGAAGCACCGCGTCTGGCTGTTGCTTCCCATAGTTGCTGGGTGGAGACAGGGCACTCGAGGACTGACTGCTGTACCCCATTCTTCCGTCGAACTGCTAAGCCGCAAAATTCCCTTCGTCCTTTTTTCCTTCTCTCTTCCTATGACTCTTCCACCTTCATTAGTCAGGTCTACAAACCTGCGGAGCCGTCATTAATTTCTACACACTTTTTCTCTTGCTGGTTCTTTCCTCTCGCCCAAGATGGTCTGTTATTGCTCTTGCCGAGTCGTTTTTGACGACAAAAAACTGCCACCAACACCATGAATAGTCATTGACTTGAAGAATATCTTGCCAGGCTCCCGAAAGACTAGGTTCTGCTGGACCTTCGGAACCACGACGTCAAACCATCCTAGAGAAAATGTTGGAGGATCTGAGACAGATGTTTGACAGAAATGGGCCTCGTGGACGTACTTGCTCTTCATTTCTTCGCCACTGATTTAACTATTCCAGTATCGAGCTACTTCTTCAGTCACATGAATTCGACAAAACCTCGAAATCTATCTTTGAGAAGACTCGGACTGGACTCCCATCTAGGCAACTCCCACTGGGCTCAAGGGACGCCCCCGGTCAGTTGGACGTCCGTGGTATTCGCACTGCCACCCTGGCTGCCCTGACCTGCTCTCCTATCCTTCTGCACTGCTGCCAGCAAGCTGATGGTCAACATCCTCCCAAATCGTCAAACGTTCCACCGCTGGCAGGCAAAACTCTAACCTGATTAAGGACTTTACTTCCTGATACAGTCCTGTAGACCAGCACCCATCAGGACCACGAGCAAACAACTGAGGACAACTCCTGTGTAAAGACGTCTGTCTCTGTTATATTCTAGCTAATATCCTTTACATATATTCTACTGTGTTTCCTCATGAACGTGTCGATAACCTGCAGCTGTTCTCACGCTGATCTAGAGAAGAAATATTGTTTTCTGTGCACGTTTTAGCTCGACCTGCAGGAAGGTCTCCCATTCTGGCTAGCAACAGCACCTTCGGCTAGGCGCTGTGGCAGGTTGATAATGAAGGGATGATCAGGAGAACCTGGATTGCATGGGTCATCCCCCTGCCCAACCCCAAGACTACATCTACGGGGGTGGGTGGGGAGGGCAAGAGGGGTGCTGGTGGTGAAGGCATCTACGAGGGTGGGGAGGGAGAGAGGCCGAGGTGCTTTATATGCAGGTCGGTGCTGTACCGCCATTCATATGCCGTGTGTGTATGTGTGTGTGTGTGTGTGTGTGTGTGTGTGAGTGTTTGTGTATTTTTTTCACTAAGTACCCGACATGGCACAGGCCAAATCATGCCCCATAATCGTCGCCAACACGAATGATAGTGCAACTGAATGCAAGAAAAACAATGAAGAAATGAACTAGAACACATCTGGTGTTTTTAGACCTGATTCTTAAAAGTGCGTCTACAAGTGTATCTATTTATGTGTGTGTGTGTGTGTGTGTGTGTGTGTGTGTGTGTGTGTGAGTGAGTGTGTGTGTGTGTGATAGTTTATTTCAGGTACAAGGAAAATTAATTTTAATTGTGTCTATAATGATATTTGTATGTCGATGTTCATGTGTGAGTGAGTCTCCTTAAGTGTGTTTACCTTTGTTTTCAGTTTCTCAAGTGTGTATAAGTTATGATGTTTCTTGGGTTTTTGTTCCTCTCGTGTCTAACTTTACTTGTATGATTTCAATTGTTATGTTTTCTAGGCAAGTATCTACTTTACCCATGTAGTATTAACCCTATATACTGTAAAGGGAAGGGAGTTCTACATTCGAAGGGCCCCATCTGTTACAATTTCTCTAAGGAAAAGTATTTCTGTTTGCTTCTCACATTCACAATTTCATAACCCAGTTTATCCCATTAATCCACCGCTCTTAAACTATAAAGGCACTTCTTCACATCTTTCTTAGTGAGTTTCTTGCCTGATTTCGTGTTACATCCTCTGGTTGTTCTGTCCTTATAACATTTCGAAGAAGTTGTTTTTGTTCAAGTCATCATGCTGTTTTCAAATCCAATTGGCTGTGCTCAGTTCACCACTTACTCTTCTCTCTTCCATGGTGAACAAATCTAAGGCCTCTAATCTCTCTTTGTAACTCAGGTCTCATAATTCTGGTATCGTTCTGTTGCCTTCCTATGGATCATCTCCATTAGGTCTTTGTGCGATGACCAGACTTGAGAGGTATGTTCTGGGTGTGGTTTTACGTATGATGTAAAAAAAAGCTGCGTATAATTTTTGTACTGTATGGGGATGGAGGTCTACGCTCATGGCGCCCCATCGTTTAAACATTTCTTTACTATTGTATAAGAGTTTGAACTTCTATCTGCTGATATGTGTGTGTGTGTGTAACATCTTTTTTACTTCAGAACATATACGCACTTGCTTATATATGATAAAGCTGTTTATATACGCATATATGAACGTACTTATGTATTATATACGTATGTATATATGTATGTATTTATGCACGTAAACATTTACGTATACGTTTGTGTGTAGGTATTTATGTACCCATAGTCCCATGTGGGTGCACAGTTCCTGCCCACAGTCCCATGTAGCTGCTAAAAACCTAACATTATTCAGCTCTCACCACCGCTGTCGCACAACCCTGACCACTGGCCACGTTCTCAACAATGCTAATTCCCTATTGTGAAGCCCAGGGTTTGTTGCGCATGCCAACTCAACAACCTGTTTCCACATTGTAGTCATGACCAGTCTGGCGTTTTCAAACTGCCGACATTATGTCGGTGGAGTATGGCTCAAGAAGGTGTACTCAGCCACTCGGGTCTCATGCGTACTGGAGTGTCAGGTGAATCCGGGGGAGGTTTGCGGTAAGTGATTAGGGTTTCCATGGCGAGGAATGAAGGTATGTGAAAGGCCAGTCTGCTGCGGTGGCCGAGGCCGGACCCGAGACCTGCTCACAGCGTGAGACTTCTTACTGAAGGTACAGACTGTGTGATAAGGTCGAGACCCAGTCTGTTGTTCGTCCACAAAAGACGACGCGTCTGAAGCTGGTCCAGCACCGAGAAGGTTCATAAATTCTGCCAGAAAGAGTTGCACCTCTTCGTCCTCCTCTTCCTCTCACCGACGTATTGAGGGAAGTATCATGAAAGAGAGGAGGTGGGGAAAGCGTGTAAGGGGAGTTGTAGTGAAAGAGGGATGGAGGCGGTTCGGTGGTAGAGAGGGGGGGTGGGGGTAGGGGGATGGAGGGGGAGGGGGCACGGTGGAAGGGGAGGGAGGGGGATAATGGGTATAGGGGAAGGGGGGATGCAGTTGGCTGAGGTATCTTTGGCATCGTTAACTTGTTGACTGCTCGTTAAGTTGTTGTGCGTCTGTCGCGGTTCAGTTTGTTTGTGCGTCTGTGGCTTCCAGCGTCACTGGCCGCGTGCCATGGGATCTCTCTCTGTTGTGCTGTTTGTCCTCCCGTCCTGTGGGCCTGTGTCGTGTGCCTGATGCCCTCGGCTTCTCACTGACGATTTCTGACTCCCTTATTGATATTATGTTTGGTCCTCCTGACTTTTGTTCCGCTTTTATTGGCTTTATTTTGGTTCCTCCTGGTGATCGTGAGGAGGGGGGGGGGACCGGTAGTGGGGTGGGGTAGGATGAGGGTTTGGGTTGTGAAGATTTTTGGTGATTTCTCGTGGGTTGGAGTTGGGTGAGCCAGCGGCTGGGGTTGGAGGTGAGTATTGTCGCGGAGGTGTGTGTGTGTGTGTGTGTGTGTGTGTCAGGTACTGAAATGGAATGATGCTGTGCATCATGAGAGGAAGTCATTGCTTTGTCTGCGGCAGAGAAATTGGAGATGTCAAAGACTGTGAAACGTCGGTGAGAGGACTTACGTAGATGTCCCAGTAACTTGACAGGATAGGTGGATCGTGAAGGCTGGTCAGAGTTAGCGTCATGTATTAATAATGGAGGGGGAGGGGATCAAGTACGACCTCGTTGGTTGCATATAAGTTAGGTGGGGAGAGAGAGCGAGCACTTTAAGATGAGACTGAGGAAGACATTGAGACGTCAGCAAACAACACGTTATCATTTGACGGACGAACTTGGGGGAGGAGTGCTTAAAGTCAGTGCATCTCTGGCACACACAAGAATAATGCTCAAGTTCACGAATGCTTGAGGAATTATATCTTACGAATGCGAGAACTAAATGCCGATAAGATGTATCTTGGCCGATCACATTTTTCAAACATACTTATATAGACAAAATTTGAAACAGAGCAAATAATTTCAGTTTGAATGGTGCTGGAACTGAAGCGGCTGGCTTATGAAGAGACTAGAAATACCATATGAATTTTCCATTAAAACAAGAATCGATATCATTGTCATTTACAAGATTCTAACTCGACTAATCAACGTCCATAAGAACAGATTTTTCAAAGCCGAGGTTAACATTGGCAGACGTCAGTCGACAATTGAATAAGGGAGACAATGGAAAGAGATACACAGAAATGCTCTTGAGGCAAAAGAACAACTGACAGCTGGAACGCGAAGAGCGACAGTGAGAATGCAGTATGTGTCAGGAATGTCAATGGTTTCAATCCAAGGCTGGACTGTATATATATGTGTCATCGTAGGACAGATCACCAGGAATAACCTTTACTTCAACTATGTATGATTTGGAAATTACACACACACACACACACACACACACACACACACACAGTACGTTTCTGCAACATGAAAGGAAATATTGCTAATGATCAACAAAGCATAAAAGTTCCAAAACATTAACGGGAGCCATTCATCAGGTCAACAAACACGTTTAGCAGTAGGAAAATATCTATATTGGAATCGTTTTAGATTTACAGAAGGGTCACTGTGACGACGATGACAGGAACCCCTGCCTGACGAAGGCTCACGAGGACGATGATGCCTCTATCAAGGAATAAAGCAATGAAACTGAAACTGAAGTCGTCTCTCGTTTCCACCTCGTGAAAAGTCTTCGTCGGGTCAGCGAACAATCACTCAGAAGGACCATCAGTGTACTTAACTGTGACAATAGATAATATCCTCTGAGCAGCTAATCAGCGACCCAGTGGACTCATGACGTCACGTGATGTCAAGCGTTCCACTGACGTCATGGCGTCTGGTGGAGGGGTCTTGGCAAGGGTTGGAGTGAGGGGTGAGGGTTGGGAGGGAGGGATGGTGGGGTGAGGGAGGTATACACACACACACACACACACACACACACACAGGGACCCCGACAGGCGTTCCTCCGAGAAGCCATTTGGTAAAATGGCTTCAGCGTCTGAGCGTATGTTTAAGTGCAATGATTTCTGGATTAATGACTATTTAGTGGTCAATAGCTATTAAATGCACGGATACAAATACACACACTCACACACACACGCCAGACGTCATACAGGACCCACACAATGTACATATTACCCATTACCTTCAGAAGCCCACCAACCAGCTTATGTCGTAAGACACCCATTTTCTTCTAAGGGCATTATGATGCTTATTTACATTCATCTCGAGAAATACATATTTAATTCATTCCCTCCAAAAATAAGAACAAAACGTCTTGTTCCCTAATTCTATAACCGTTTCTGACGTGCAACACCACACACTTTATTACTTATTACTTTCATTGGTTTGTCTTCGTGACAGGATCGGCCAGCCGCCCTCAGGTGCTGTCACCGCTGGGACGGTGGTGTGTAAACAACGGCGGGTCTCTCCTGCGACAGCGGCGAGGAACGTGCACCACCCCTCCCCCCTGGTGTGGCCAGATGTACCTCCCCTTCCCTGGGTTGGGTAGCTGGACCTCCTCCCCTGGTGTGACCAGCTGCACTACCCCTCCCACCTGGGGTGGGCAGTTGGAGCTGCGTCTATGTGCACATCGACCAAGAATCCGAACTGGAAGCCAGGTCACCAGACACGGGGTCTGCTGCTACTGCCGGGGACGGGCAGGTCTGGCAGACCCAACGCAACAATTCACTTCGGCTCAAACCCACCAGACTCGATCCTAACCCACGACCGGAGGAAGAGAAAAAAAACTTAAGCAAATCTAAAAACTAATTCGTGGTGAGACGACCGAAGTCAACATTCAGTTTAGGTAAAATATAATACAGTTGGAATCTTTCTGAGAAGAAGAAAAAAAAAAGAAATACCTGGAGTCGAATTTACATGAAACTGATCTGAAGTCTATTCACGTTTCATATCTAAAGTTCCGAAGTGCTTCCAGTGAGATGGGTATATTGTACGATGACGCTGTTCAGGCGAGGAGAAAGGGCCTATTGCAGGGAGGAAGAGAGAAGAACTGGAAACAAAAAGATCGTGGCTAAGAAGAGGAAGGAAATTCAAATTAGAAGGAAAAGAAACAGCCTGGCTGAACCCGAGTGTTTGCCATGACGTGCGTGTGTACTGACGTTACCTAATGCCATTGTTATTATTATCCCTGGCAACGCACAGCTGCCATCCCGCGTCGCTCCTCGTCGTTACTGTTAAATAATGACCACAATGACCTCGCCAAAATATTGTTTTTGTTTTTATATTCCAGTGCAGAGGGATCACATCTTCAGTTTCGTAATATCTTTTTTTTTGGTCCGAATGTTTTTTTTTGCTCTCTTTCTCTTTCCAGTTTCTTTCTTTCTCTCTTTCTCTCTCCTTCCCGTCTCTAATCCTTCATTTCTCTCTCTCTTCTCTATTTCTATTTCCTCTTTCTTTCCTGCTTCAGTTTCTGTCTTTCCCGCTTTCCCGTCTCTTCCTGTATCTTTCACTTTTCCCGTCTCTATTACTCTCTGTCTCGCCCTTTGCCGTCTCTGTTTTCGTCTTTTTCTCTCTTTCCCGCCTCTGTTTCTCTCTCTCTTTCTCATTGCCGTCTCTATCACTGTCTGTCTCTCTTTTGCACTTTTCTATTTCTGTCTCTCTATCTCTTTGCTGTCTCGACATCTGTCCTTTTTTCCCCTCTTCTTGTCTGAGTCATTCTCTATCTTTTTCATCAAAGTTACAGCAGCACTAGTAAAGTAGTTACAGCTGTACACGTCCAGATGTTACAGCAGCGTTCATCCTGTCGTTACATCAGTACTCGTCCGGTAGTTACGGCAGCGATCGTCCAAAGTTTCAGCTATGCTCGTCTGGTCAGTGCACTTAGAGCTAAAGTTCATACCTAGCATACTTAGAAATGGCTGACACGAGACTTTGGGTTATCAGTCGAAGGAAGACAACTTGGTTGTGTTCTCAAGACTGAGATGCTTCAGGATTCTGCAGACAAGACGAGATTGATTATATTGGAAAGTGTCTTGTTTCAAGGTTTTCAATCGATGGTAGACTCTCCAGGAAACTCCCTGGGCGCTTCAGTGTTTTCAGTCGAAGGCTAACTTCAGACGACTCTTTGGGTGTTTCCAGGCTTTCACTCGAGGACTCCCCAAAAGATTCCAGGGTTTCACTCGAAGGTTGACTTCATACTACTCCCTGGGTGCTTCCAATGTTTCACTCTAGAAAAGTGACTCAAGAGTACTTCCAGGATGCTTCCAAGTCTTTACCATGGAAGACTGTCCACAGGTTAACATTCTGAATCACAGATCGCCACTGGTACAAGGGCCACTGGCATAAAGGCTACTGGTACAAGATCTACTAGTACAAGGGTTTTTGATGCAATAGGGGCAAGCCTGGCGCGTTTCATCCTCCGTCGTCAAGAGCTCCGTCTGAGCAGATATTACCAAAAGCAACTTCGCCAAAGTGAGAGACCCCGTATCATTCAGGCCAACCAGGTGACTGGCATCACCTACAAAGCAGCCATGACTGGCACAACCAGACCAGTGGCTCACAGGTCTAGGAAATCTTGGTGTCGCTGGTGACGAGGCATCATAACTCATAGTGCGGCGATCCCGGCCCGTAGACACTGGTATCATAGAGCGCCTAGTAATCGTGTCACAGAGTGCCTAGTACTATCCTAACTTACAGGCACTGGAGCTCTCGTGGTACCAGAGAAAATGTCTCAAACTCTGGTAGTTACTTGGAAACCTGAATGACGACTTCATTTTACCAAACGTCCGTACATTTCATGGACACTGTATCAGGGTGGCAATGGCAGGGGTTTCCGACCTGGCCCTGTCCTAGCCGATGATAATTTAGAGGGCTGCAGGAAGCCGCGGCGTAGGTGCCTGGCTACCAGGGGCAGCCAACCTGTTATCAGATAATCCCATGATGTATCGTGGTAGATGTCCAGACAACAGTGTTCTGACGCACCATTTTTCATCCTACTTTACTCCAGGTCCCTCGTCAGACGGGAATAAGCGCCTCTTGCCTGTGGGGGCTACAGTACATCTTGCCTTCATGTAGCATGCATTCTTCTGTCAGTTACTGGTTAGAAGTTTGCGAATGTTTAAGGATCCTAAAGACTCTCTTGTGATACCGCATCCGAAATATCTCCTGGCCAAATTGTATCTAAATGACTAGCCATATTGTATCCTAAATACTACCTTGCCATATTGTATCCTTGATACTAGCTTACCCTAGTATATTCTAAATACTAACTTGCCATACTCTGTACTAAACGCTGACCTGCTACATTGTATCCTTAATACTAATTTGCTATGTTGTATCCTAAATACCATTTTGACATAGTGTATCCTAAATACTAACAGTATTGTATCCTAAATACTAGCTTGCCATACTGTATCCCAAACACCAACTTGCCATATAGTATCCTAAATACCCTTTTGTCATACTGGATCCTAAATACTAACTTGCCATATTGCATCCTAAATACTAACTTATACTGCATCTGAAACTTTCCTTTATAAGAACATCATAAGGGACTCGACCTGTTGCCTGACGACCTGGACACACGCAGCAATAAAATGATTCGTCATTCTCAAGATGGATTCCATCCATTATAAGAGACACACTCACATACGTCACACTACAATGTATCAAAACAAATAAAACTTTCTTGAAATAACTGTTCCAAATCTTCTCAGAAGAAAATTTACAAAACAGATTTAGAAATATCTCTATTTTCAATGGGCTGAACCAGGGCATGTGAAGCGTCCGGGGTAAACCACGGAAAGGTCTGTGGGGCCTGGATGTGGAAAGG
>JAYMFT010231427.1:0-11188 GCA_038088735.1 Panulirus argus
CTGTCTGTTTTTCCCCCTTTCTCAACTCTCTCTATATTTCAATTAGGGCCCAGCCTTGATGTGGACTTTTGTCCGTGCTGGAGCCTTCAACATAAAAAAAAAAAAAAATCACCCTGGGAAGAAAAAATGAGAACATTAAGTACTTTCGTTTATTACATCCTCTTTCTAATGATGTAATAAACGATGATTTTTAAACCATACACACTCTTACTGCTCTCCCCCATGTTCAGTATATTACATATAGCATTTCATTAATCATTGTTCTAATGCACTGATATTAGGAAATAACATAATATCTTAAAATAAATATGATTGCTTGAAAAGGAAATTCTAACTTTATTTTCCATTCTATTTTTCATTGTGTTTACTGATAAAAGGTGTTCTGATGGCAACACTGTAGATGAGTCTTCGTGCAAAAGATATCTTTTTCTTTTATTAAGGTTTCTTCTATTATTTCTTGGTTCTTTACGATGTTGTGTGCTGTCGATACTACAAATATCAGAATTTATCTGAAGATTTGGCAGCTTCTCTGTTTCTATGAACTACGGATTACCATAACATAAATCACAATGACCTTATGTTTTCTCACAGGGGTGAGATTTTGAAGAGTTCGGAGCTTGCGGAGAAAAGTCTTCCTCCACTTTAACAGAATTAATAGAGACAGAAAGGCAAGATAACGAGGAAACAGAAAGATAAGCAACAGGAAGGCTAAGTGATATGTAAACAGACGGAAGAAAATTTAGATAGACGGATAGATGGACGGATGGGCAGATAAACAGGCAAGCTGTAACTCAAAGAAATGAAGACAGGCTGACTGAGAGGCAGCATGAAGGATTGAGAAACAGAGAAAAACGATATAAAGAAGAATGGAGAAAAATTGGCACAAGAGAACACATGGACTGTAAACATATAAAAAGGTAGACATATATTTAGAAAAACTAAGAAGACAATGGGACCTCCATAATTATAAGACTAGATAGATAGATAACCAAAAGAAATAGACACATGCTAGCAAAAGGGAGACAGAGGCGGATGCAAACTGTCATTAATACAGAAAGACATGAAAGGCATGCAGGAAGGCGAGTTGAGGTTGGTAGAAACAAATGAGTATATGCGAAGAGACAGACGTGGAGTAATATGGGCATGAACAAAACCTCTTTAAATGAAAAAGAAGCAAACTGGAACAAACATGTAGAACAACAAAGGTAAACAGTCAGACATTAAGTGATAAACGAAAGGGCAGAGAAGTAACTCCGTTACTGATGTGTGTCAGAACAGCAGAGGAAACAAAGATGCATGAGGAGATAAAGGGAAAAATATATCGGAAGACGACCAAATAAGCAGACAGAGAGAAAGAGAGATCTAAACAACAGACAGATGGGCGGCAGACCTTGTCTGGTGACTCCGCACTTCTTGTGTTATCCTCTCGATCGAGGACATTTTGTCCAAGCATGGCATAAAATCTGTATGTGAGAACAATGCAGAAGAATACAAAGGAATTCAAACAGCAACAAACCACTGGGTCCTTTTGAGGTTGTTAGTAATAGTGAAAGGAACATGAAAATCATATAAGTGTTACAAGCGAAGAAACATATACATATTGAGACTAGAAAAATCTTGATATATTTTCATGCAGCTAATGAGGCTCAAATAATGTCAATCGTGAATTTGAACCAAAAAATAAATCGTCTGTTCTTAAATGTATCAATATGCGCTTTCAGCCACTCTAATTGGTAAATCATTCCATATGCCGATAATCCTGTTGAAAAAAAAAAGTATTCGCTGAAGAGTTTTAACCATTATTACAAGTGAAATCAGACGAATCTTTCCATATGTAAGTCGTTAGATCGAGGTTATCGAACCCTTTAATATTTTCGAATGCCTGTATCAGATCACCCCTTAACCTTCTCTTTTCTCTGCAAAATAGATTAAAGTCGTTTAGTCGGCTCTCATAGGGTTTGTTTCTCAGTCTGGGAATCATCTTGGTAGCTCGTGTCTGTAATCTTTCCATTCTGTCTGTCTTTCCTCAAGTAAGGTGACCAAAACTGAACACAATATTCAAGACGGGGACGCACGACTGACTTGTAAAGCATGAGGATAATATTATTCCCTGGAGTTAGATTGGATAGCCTATAATTCCAAGAATTCTGTTCAACTATTTAGCTGCTTCAATGCACTGTTCTCTTGTCTTTCGATCATTAGAGATTATTACACCCAGGTCTTTTTCTTCATTTGCCTATTGCATTTCAACAGAATTCATAGAACAGTTTGCCTTTTCATGTTCACTACCGACGTGTAAAACTTTGCACTTATCGATATTAGAATTCGTTTGCCACATATGAGCCCTGTCCATCAGTACATCTTTGTCTGATAGAAGATGCAGACGTTCAATTTCTGCTGTACATTTGTTTCCCAACTTAGTATCGTCTGAGAATTTCGATATCATACAATGCAGCTCATTATCAGTATCATTAGTATATATGAGCAAGAAAACTAGTTCCAATGCTGCTCCTTGCGGTACAAGACTTGTTACGGTAAACCCTTCTGAGGCCTGACCATTAATCACGACTCTCTGTTTGCGGCCAGTTAACCAGTTTCCTAACCACCGAAGTAAGACCCCATCTGTACCATGTGACTTAGATTTAGTTAGTAAACTTTGATGAGGAGTTTCAGCGTATGCTTTCGAAAATCTAGATAGATGATCTAAGATGTTTTTTCTTTCATCATGCATGTTGATAATATCGCTAAATAGATGAAGCAGATTTGTCAGATATGAACAGTTTTGTCGAAAACCATGTTGAGTCATTTGTTATGTGGTGGTCCTATAAATGGTCTCCAATCTTATACCGAATGATGAGTTCCATATGTTTTCCAACTACTGATATATAGCAAATTAGAGGATGATTTCAGAGCAGTCATTGATTATCCTTTTAGGCACTGTCCCCGTAGCAGGTGACTAACTGAAGAGAATAGTCAGGAGTTTAACTATCTCATTTTTTGCCTGTTTCATTGTCCTCGGATAATTCTTATCTGGGGCTGCTGTTTTATTCATTTTCATTTCATTTAGTGTTGATACTACATCTTAAACACTTACATTCACGTATTGCAAAATGTTTTCCATTGTTAATACAGATGCGGAAAAATCATTCAAAATCTTTGCCATGTCTTCGTTGTAATAAACCAAATCACCATTTTCATTTATTAAAGGGCCAATTGACTGGGTGATGACTCTCTTGCATCTAACATATCCATAAAACTCCTTCGGGTTTCTTTTGCTATTTTCAGCAATAAACGCTCCATACAGACGTTTACTTTGACGTACGAGTCTCTTAGTCTCTCTACGCAGATGTACATAATTTGCTTTATCAAGCTGGTTTTTGGTCATCGATCCACCATGCCGGCTTCTTATATGTCGTCCATTTCCATTCACAACACTGAATACCCCATGTGCACCAATTATACCCTCAGCTGCTTCATTACTCACTTTAGCATTTAAATCACCCATCACTCATACCAGGTTTTGCGCACCAAAACTGCTGACACACTCAACTCGCCCGAAACACTTGCCTCTCATGATCTTTCTTCTCATGAACAGGTGCATAAGCACCAATAATCACTCATCTCTCGCCTTCCACTATCAGTTTTACCCACATCAATCTAGAATTTTCTTGCTTACATTCTATCACACACTCCCACAGCTTCTGCTTCAGGATCAGTGCCACCGCTTCCTTAGCTCTTTTCCTGTAACCAACCTCTGACGTTGCTCCAAAGACGTTTCCAAACCATTCTTCCTCTTTACCCTTGAACTTCGTTTCACTCAGAACCAGAGCAACCAGGTTTCTTTCCTCAAGCATATTACCTATCTCTCCCCTTTCTCATCATGGTTACATTCACACATATTCAGACACCCCATTCTGAGTCTTTGAAGAGAATGAACACTCCTCGCTTGACTCCGTCTTGTTTCCTCTTTTAGAAATCTATAAACAAGAAGGGGAGGTTTTCCAGACCCTCTGCTCCCGACCCCTTTAGTCGTGTTTTACGACACGCGGGGAATACGGAGGTAGAATTCTTTCTCCCCTGCCTCAGGAACAATGAAAAAATGAATAAATGAATACATATGTAAATCTTCGTCTGAGCCAGGTACACAGTTTACCGGCCAGGCCCATTAGGGTAAATGAACAGCTGGGTTGACTGTGAAGTGACTGCCATAACCAAGATGTGGACCTGACCATGCCGCCTCAGCTAAAATAGAAAAAAGTTACTGATCTTATATGAGCCGCCGAACACTCTTTGGAGAATGAATTTTAGCAACAAATCTATAAAGAATAAAGGATGTTTGAGAAGTGCATGCATCTTATAACTTCACTGTTGACCAGGTTTCTCACTGATAACATCATTAAGATATTTGCCTAACCGTAATTAGAATGTACTGATATCTTAGCACTGACAACACCTAGTGGCAGTTTATAGCAGTGGACTAAACCGTTTCTGCTGAAAAAACGTTTGTCCACATTCTTTTGATATCTCCCTTACTTTGACTTCACACCGTTGCATCTGGTCTCCGTATCTCAGTTTGACATTAAAAGATTGTATCATTGATGTTATGAGTACTTAGAAGATTTTCATTAGAGCTACACGAAGTCTGTATTTTTCTAAATGAATTTTGTTTTTTTTGATAGTTTTTTATCAAGTTTTTTTTCTGAGCAACGGGATTATAGCCGTTCGTCTTTGTATTCGTTTGAGTTCTTCTTCAACTGAGCTGAACAATGTGTCTCAAATAGAGTAAGTATTGTGGTTTCCGCTTTGGAGTTTATATTTCTATTTTGCTTTATCATCAATGAAGTCCTTTTAGCGCAGGTTGGCTGTCATCCTGAGTGTTCCATAAGGGTATTAGTACTTTATGCCACCACATTACTTTACCACCTCACTCACTTCCTCAGTAATGACATACATTTTCTCCACACTTATTCATCATCCTCATCTTTCCAGTCAAAGCTTCTCCACACACTTTAATCAGCATCATTACCTCCTCACTACACGCTTTAATCAGTAGAGTCATCTCCTCGTCAAACAAGTTAGAAAGATTCAGCTTCTCACCAAACACTAGCAAATTTCGTTACATCTTCATCACACACTTAAGTCAGTATGGTTACATCCTCATCACACACTTGAGTCAGTATAGTTACAATCTCAACCTCACTTCATACTTTCATCAACGTAGTCACATCCTCATCTCACGCTTTAGTCAGTACAATTACATCCTTACCACACATATTAGTCAGTCGGGTCTCCTCTTCACCACATCTTTCAGTCCTCACTCTACTAACATTAATCTGTCACTATACTCATTTGTCTTTAGTCTTACTCACTACACAAATTTACCGATCTCGTTGGTGACTGCACTCATTTCTAACACTTTTTCCTCTACAAGAGTTTATGATACATCCATCTCGACACTTTTATAAGCATCATATTTTATAAGTATCTGATTCTATAAGTAGATTTTTTCAACACAGTCTAGCCTACATTTCCTTGCGTTGCCAAGCATTTGCTTTCTACAGGCTATCACCTAATGCTCTATGTAAAGGTATTATCATCATGATCATCCTTTCACTACATTTCATTTTACTTTATTTATAAATTTCTTCCAACTCTTTATTGTCATGTATCCCTGTGTTACCACTGTATCACCACACACGCTGCCTATCGAAACATTAGCTTCTTATTTCTCCCTATTACCACACATTCTGCGCTCCGTCACTTTCTGTTTCATTTTTCTTAGCATCTTCTATTTTCATGTACTCTTATTTGTCAACCTACTTTTTCCCAAATCTCTTTGGCGCCTCACATTCTTCACTGCTCTCATACAATCAGCAATATCATATTCACGGTCAGATTCACATATGATAATATTAGTCATACGTTTCATTCTGTCTTCACACTCACTTTATAGGAATCCAACAGGTTGTAAATACACTAATTCTATCACCACACCTCCTCTCGACAATCACTTTATCACCAGTTTCTCTCTATAACTCGTTTGTAACCCCATACTCACCACACTCACTCTGTCGTTAAGGTCGTCAGCACGTTTTGTTACTTACCACAATAAGTTGTCACTATATTCTATTGTAAGCGGCTCCATAACTTATCAGCTAGTTCTCTCTAGTATGAGGCACTTATGTAACCAGTGACACTGAATTTTATAGCAAGAAGTTGTTAATAACATTGATTTCTATAATCCAGAGTTGGCTGAGACCATTTCTTTTTCCAAAGTTTGTCTCGTAATCAAATCTTCATGCCTTTTCCCTCCCACAGCAGTGGTTGCACCTCCCATAACTTCTCATGATGTGGGAAATATTTGTCAGACCCAGAGTCTTGGTGGTGAAGGATCCATCTGCCGCAGGTCCTTCATATTAGTACAGGAAACAACCCCTGCGCTCCGTCTCATTATTACAGGACCTGTCTGCTGCAGCTCCCTCTGAGCTGGAGCAGAAACTTTGTACAGCGCTTTCTTCCTGTTTATGACAGATGCATCTCCCTAAGTTTGTAATCTCTCGCAAAGACGATACTACTTTTTCTTCATTAACATCGTTTCAGTCTGCCTCCAATATTCAAAAGTTTGGCGGTGTCGCAAAAGATCGCCGTGAGATTCTTTTCTTTAAGAATGGAAGCTGTGTCCAACTTGGAGGAGGATCTTCCTTTGGCGTCGCCATACTAATCTCCTCACACACGCCGCCAACTGGAACTTGTGACGAAAATTGTCAAGTGTCTTCCTGCCTCTGATAAGCGTGGTATTCAGGGTATGTGGTGCGCGCGCTGGGGTCTCGCGGCTCCTCACTTCTTGTCTCCTTACTGCACCGTCACCGCCTCTTGGTTGTCAGTTTCGGCGCCTTGTGGCTGTTACCTTTACTATCGTAAGGCATTTACCTCCACAGTTCCAGTTACTCACATCCACAGCCTCTTTACTCTCACTTTATTCTGGTCTTCACAACAATCATGTTCAGTGTCTGTAGCGGTCATGTTCACCGAGTCTCGTGCCTTCTGTTCTCTGTTTAGTTGAATCACTTTCCTTCTCTTATCCAAGCCGCAGTCACATAAGGTCTACGTAACAATAACTTCCAACTTTTCTTGACAGTATTGTGGTGCTCACTTTCACTCTGTTGTGTGTGTCATATTCCCTCTTCTGTGACATTTATGTTCAATGCTTTGTGGTGGTCACATTCATTCTTTTAGTCCATCTTGTTTTGTATTTCATATCAGTCACTTTCATTGTCTTAGAGCAATCAATCACTGTTCTTTAGCCGTCATATTCACTTCCTCATCTTCGTCATTTTCGTTGTTTTATGGAGATTACACTTACTGTCTCATATCCGTTACTATCCCTATCACTGAGCACTCACTTTCATTTGACACACACACACACACACACACACACACATACACACACACACACACACACACACACACACGCGCGCGCGCGCGTACACGCTAGCCTAAGCCAGGTACCCATTTATCGACCAGCCTCAAGAGGAGAATGAGCAGCTGGGTTTGACTGTGGGCCGACTGTCACCCCCAGAAATCGATTCCTCTGCGGGGCCAGATCTCAGACGGGATCCGTGATGACTTAGGGTCAGTATCGCTATCCACTGCACCGCGGAGGCCCTCATCATGTCAATCAGTCATCAGACAACCGAAGAAACATCAGCTGATCCTCACGCACATCAAACCTAGTAAGCAGATTGGAAGAGATGACAGATTCTTGGCCTGTCGGTCAATTTCCTCCGTCCTTGCTATCCTGTTAATTAGTTGTAATGTTGGAGGATGTGAACGACGCTGCTCAGTTAAAGATGCAAGAGTCAAACTAAGCTCCTATCTTGTCGAATGGAGGATGCGAACTGTCTTGTACAAGGTGAAGGTCAACTATAGGAATTATACGTCTGTTACGGATGACAACACTAACCACGCTCAGCTATCTTAAGAACATGAATCACAGTAATTTTTGTAGTACAACATATGCTACAACTGCCCCTCGCTAAATGTTGTGACAAGGATGCTTACTATAAGTAACCAAGTGTAACAACAGCCGGGAAGACTAATTGTTGATGTATAATTTCCGAGGTCCCGAGGTTTCCATAAATATTTTGCCGTTCCCTTGAATCACACACATACACACACACACACACACACACACACACACACACACACACACACACACACACATGCCGGCCAGGGGAGCCATTGTTGTTGTCTGCTGGAAACTGAATGTGACAAGAGGAGGGGCCGGACTGCTGGGGTCATAACATTTTGGTGTCTGGTACGGAATAACAAGGCCAACATGAGCATTAAAGTTTAGTAGGTTTTTGATCCATTTGATGGTTTTTACACTCTCAGTCCAAAATGTCGTCCTATCGTGCTGGCCCCTCTGCTAAATTTAAATTCTTTTGTAGCTTTCTCCCCTCGTCCAATGTCGTATTCCTTCAAATGAATTTTGCCACTTGTGAATTTATGTTTTTCGAGTTATCAGTAAAGTACCTTTGTACCTCAATTGCTGGAGTGAAATTTTTACAAGAACAAACTTTTATTATATTTCTGGAACCTACTCGTCCCTTTTTCTTGCCTTTTATGATTTCAAAGCACTTATTTTGCACATTACCTTTACTTCGTTTAGTTATTCTATAGTAACTCTTTTCTTCCCTGTTCAGAATCAAATTAGTGACTTCCTTGCACCTATTCTGTGACTAGCATATGAATAATCTTTTTCATTTTCTCCACAGTTCTCTATATACTCTTTGAACACATTATTTCATATACTGAACAAAGACCCGTTTTTTCACCAGCTTATGTTTCACTGTGTCTTCATGTCACCTTCATTTTTACTATCTCATGTAATTTCTCTCGCAAATCATTGGCATATATTAATTCATTTAGTTAGTAATTCTTAAGGTTTTCAGTTTTCATGATCACCCGTGTACTTCTCGTCTGTGTTCTCGAAATATGTGAAGCTCATTACCTTATCTCTATTTACAAACACTACTTTTTATGTAGGGACTCTTAATGTTCACAATTCTCTGTTGTTGTTACACAGACTAAAATGTTTTATGTATTCTGTCCTCGCGGCATTACCAGCTGGAGTCTGTTGATGTTGAAAGATTTTTGAAAGTGTTTGTGGATGAGAAAGAAAATTAAAAAAGCTCTTACACTTAGATACTTCCTGCAGCTTACGACGAGCTGCAAAATTGTGTTTTCAAGCAATACATTTACGCTTTATTGATTTGTGGTTTTGAAGACAGTAGAAGCTTAAAGAGGATTCAGTACTAAGTCCTAAAGATGTTAAGCAGTATGTCTTATTATCATCTCGGTGTTCAGTATTTTCCTTTGTATTTGTATAACAAAAGACGTCCAAGCAGAATATATCTTCTGCTGTTATAGAACGTTTAACGTCTTCCTTACTGGATTTATCGTGTAATTCCTATGTTTATTCTCCACATTTACCTTTTGTAATGTTCATCTGTCTACCTTCACCAGTGGTTTGCAGATGATGTGAAGGAAACCTAATAGGCTGCAACATAAATAAGCCTGTTAGGGTTTCCTTCTAAGTCTCTACCAAGATCATCGTCGTACAGGTTAAGATGCGAAGTATCTTTCAGGGTATTCTCCTCCCTCAAGGCCAGGTCCTAACAAGGATCCGCCGCTCCCTCGAGACACTAGACACCAGGTTAAACCTCTCGGTTCCCATCCCCTCACATACAGCTAGCAGATGCAGAGGTACCAGCAGCTGGTCGTCTGCTAGCTTGAGCACAGATTAAGCAGAGATTGTGAAGCACTTACATCAACATGGCTGACCTCCCGTTGGTTATGGTTGATATCAAGACACAATGCTTCGTAGTAGAAGACAAATTTGCATGATCAGACTTTCTGGAGTCCTCGGAGCACGGATGAATTAGGCAATATATTGCCATTAACTTTGCAGCAAATCAAACAGGTAGGAGTTGATCCAACGACAGTGAGATGGGCAGTAAGATTGTGGCGGCGGAGAAAAGCATTCTATTTAAGGAACCAAAACAGGTCAGGAAGCGCAGGTATCCTAGAGAGGGTTGGGGCTGGAGAGCCAGCTGTCCCCATGACGTTTTTCAGGAACTCTGAAGTTGTCATAGAGCCTGATATGTTGGTTATGGCAGTCAAACTTCTTGATTTAGAGGAAGTTAACCTCAACGCCTGTTGAAGACTGGTACTACAGGGTGGCCTGCACTGCCGAAAATGAAGGCAGTTCTCCCTCATTTGCCTCCATCATGATGCTTACATTGGTTGACGACCCTTATATCAAGGGTCTCAGTGAAGCCCTAAATATAAACTTGGGGTCAACTGACGCAGGCGACGCCAGCCGAACCAGGAACTTGGCCTGTGTCTGAGTAGTTACCAAAGTATGATGGATAGATGCTGGCTATAAACGTGAGGCTTATAATCTAATTGGTAATCTGTGGTTATGTTCAAGAATGACATTAAATGACCAAATCTAATGAACTCGTAGAGTTGAACTATGTTACGTGCATTCACTCAAACACATTTCCTTCATCACTGTTTCCCTGTTCTAATAACTTGAGCTTATTTTGAGCAGTGTTACTTTTCGATTAAGCGTAATTCACAGGACAGATAACTGATATTTTGGCTCTGGACAAAAATGCATATGTCAGCCGGGGCAACCCAGTGAATATCCCTTTGAGAACTTAACTTCCATGATTAGTAGATCCACGTCTATGTAAAACAAATATCACCTCACATTCATCTAATGTTGATATGAAACTTGATCATCTATAATGTTATGGTGCTGTTATAAACAAACGCTTACTTTGGCTGTCGATGTTCACCTTACTCAAAGTTCAGTGATCTAGATTTGATTGGCTTGACTATTTCAGAGGACACATTGGCATAGAAACCGTAATATGTATGATGGGAAACTTGAGAGGCTTATTAATGGAAACGAAACTGCGTCAGTGATCCTCAATACTCAACATATTTGTCACACCATCGGAGTCGCAGTAGATTAAAGCCACGCTACCCCCACCGAGATGAGGTTGGGGCACACGAGAAAACACTAGAAGTCTAGTGTATGTGTCTTTTAACCTCCGCGTGGCCGAGGCAGCCAGGCACCCTGCCCAGGGTTCGATCCCGATCCGTGGTGTATATA
>JAYMFT010231438.1:0-11188 GCA_038088735.1 Panulirus argus
ATATATATATAGCGTTAATGGGATGGCCTTGTTAGGGCCTGAGCTGCACGTGCCGTCTTAGCTAATATAAAAAGAAAATATATTTTTTGTCACTGTAGATTTTCCTGGGCATTTCTGAATCATATCTCGATAATGTTGCAGAAGGTCGTGGGGAAAGGCGAAGCCAGTAACTGAGGCAGCGCTCGTTGGTAATTCCCTTTCCCTCTTTGGCGAAGTGCCGTCTGCCTTCCCCCGTACTGTGCTGCGGTGCCTCGTGTTCTTGTACGATGGTGCTCTGCAGTCAGCAGTGTTCAGCGTGGTACAGTAACCTCGACGCCCATATGTTTATGTTTGTTCTTTTGCGTCAGTGTTCTGGCAGTACAGAGCGAGAATCTTGTCTGGGGGGCTTGTGAACACCTCCACTTGTTTACCTTATGCCTTTAAACATACTCTACCACAGTTTGGCTCTTCCGTGATGCCTGCGAATATATTCCGCCACCGTCTGGTTCTTCTCCCCCTACCGTTCTCGTTGCCTCTGTAGACAGACAAACAACTTCGTCTTCAGCGCACATAGCATTACATTTTCACTCGGTTACGCTTTCCCATCGACGCTCGGAAAGCATCCATAATCCTCATTGATGTTCTTGACATTGCTACCAATCTTACGTTCTCTGTCTACCTTGTTATTCGCTTTCATTTTTTTTTACATTATCCTTCAAATTGTCCCTCTGATAACTGTATAATTACTTCATTAGGAATCTTATCATATAACATTTCTTTGTGTTCCGTTGTTATCCTCTTGTCCCTACCCTGTTTGATCTCCCTGACGACAATGATTCTTTTTTTTTTCCCCTTCTCCTACGGCTGCTGCTTCTGTTGTGGTCGTGTATTGCAACCACGTACCCTTGCCTGCTCCAGCTGTCTATATATATATATATATATATATATATATATATATATATATATATATATATTCATATATATATGTGTTGGTAGAGACTTTGATGAATATGAAACCCTAATTTTATGAGAGGTTTCACAAAACGCATTGTTTCCTTACAGAGGGGGAAAAAAAAGTATGTCATCTTATTGTAAAACAATGGGATGTGTTTGGTGTTGCAGATTTGTATTACATGGTCCAGGAGGCCCATTGGGGGCTCCAAGTGGCAATACTAACTGCTGACAAGGCTAGGGTGACGCCCTGCTGAACACGCCTTTGATCTGTTGCTCGGCTGACACTGGTAACTTGGGGCAAAGTCTGGCCCTTGTTACTGTCGCCCGACGACGGCCTCGCTATGGTGGCCTCGCTGGAGGTTGTGGTGGCCTCGCTGCCGTATGTGATGGCCTCGCTGACGGCTGTGGTTGCCTAGCTAACGGCTGTGGTGGCCTCTCTAACGGCTGCGGTGGCCTCGGTAACGGCTGTGGTTGCCTCGTTAATGGCTGTGGTGGCCTCATTACTTGGCTGTGGCTGTGGCTGCAATGGCCTCACTGCAGCTGTGGATATAATTGCCACACCGCTGGTTGTAGCTGTGGTGGCCTCACCGCAGCTTTAGCTGTGGGGTAGCCCCTCCACGAACAGACAACGGGTTGTCTGTCGTTCTTGACTAATTCGTCGTCAATACGAAGCCCCAAGACAAAGGCTATGCCGTACGTAAGCCTGTAGCAGATCGGGTGTGAGGAGGGGCGGCTACGACGCAGAAGGAGGAGGTGGTGGTGGAGGGGCAGACCCCGGCGGGGCCAGGCGGGCGCAGCTCCCAGTCCAGAAAACAAGTTGTTTGGAGGAGGCGCGGCGGGCGCCCCGCGCGAGTAATGGGTCGCCAGGGACCGTCATCGTCGGCGTCCACTCCCGCCACCGCCTGCAGCTGCCGGGCCCCCCGCCCCCTCCCCCGGCGGCGTCCTCCTCTGATGACGTGGGCGGTGCTCTGCATCGCCGAGATGAAGACCACGGCACTGAACCGTGTGTGTTCAGCGGGAGAGAATGAGCAGCGAACTGTTACCACGAGGACGTCAGCTGGGAAAGGATCTTCCCCTCACTAAACCCTTAGTGGTGTTTGCCTCACTGTACGTTCTGCCACCAGTCACTCACGCGTTACGTCTACAGGAAGGATGATATGGAGGGTGTGTAGAGTGGATGATGATGGGCTTCGTGGGGGAGGGAGAGGGAGAGGGAAGCAGGCGCGTGGATGACTGTCCTGGTTTGGAGGCGACGGTGCGGTGGTGGCCTTAACTTGGGGACTAAGTCCTACCCCAGGAGGCCAGCAGTACCACACATCCGCCCACAGCCTGTTATACATTCACCCACAGGAAGCGTTTTAACATCATCCCACAAAGCAGGCGAAATCGCAGTGCTAGGAGGTGTTCGGAGGTCTTTCACAGCCCATATCAACGTGGTAGAGGAACTAAATCATGGGGAACGGCTGAAATCTCTGAGGCTGTACTACCTGGAGCGCAGACGGGAGAGGTGTACCATCATCTATACCTGGGAAATCCTAGAAGATGCTATGATTCCCAACTTACATTCAGAAATAAGATCATACTCCTACGACGGGCATGGAAGACTTTGTACAGGACTACCACTGAAATCCAAAGGTGCCATATGCACGAAGAGAGGGAACACCTTAAACATCCTGGGCCCAGGACTCTTCAGCACCTTTCCATCTGCCATCAGAAACATCATGGGATGCACCTTAGAGAGGTGCAAGAGTGCACTGGACAGGTACCGGCACAGTGTACCAGACCAGCCATGGCTGTGGGGGGCTGTGTGGGCAGTGGCAATCCAACAGCATGGGCCTATCCCGGGCTGTGAGGCAGGAGATACCCTGATGGCAGTGCCACCCTGCCACGCACCCGTCCCACACAGTGCCACCCTGCCACGCACACACACACACACACACCCGCGAGCCACGCTTCAAACGTAACGCTCTTTCCCGTAGTCCTCTGGCGACAGTGTGTCGTCTTATATCAGCAGAGGAGTTAAGCAGCCTTCAGACAGATGGACCGTGTAGGACCCTCGTTAGTCGCAGAATCTGAGCTGAATTTGTGTCTTAGAGTAAAGACTCGTGAGTGCAATAGAGGGCGTGGCAGGTGGGAGAGAAGGAGAGGGAGGGGTGGGAGGATGGCTCATCATCATCAGCAGTAGTGGGGGGGGGGGGAGTAGTGTGTGGCTGGGGAGAGGCGGGAACACACCTGTTGCACGTCCCCTCGCCTCCCCCGCCTCCTCGTCTCCTCCCGGCCTCCCGTCCCCTCGCCGTCGCCGCCCCCGCCTGGGTCCCCCTCGGAAGTTGGGTGTTGCTCAAACAGCGCCGTTTACGCGCCTCTTATTGCATTTCAAAGTTTGCGGAGGAGCGGGGTGGGTTGCCGCGGGCCGCCAGCCGCCGGACGGTTGATGAGTGCCGTCTGGCGGTGTGAGGACGGCCACACCTCCCCACCTCCACGCCCTCCCGCTCGCACTGGCACGCCACCTGCCCGCCAGCCCTCACACCCAGGACAGGGTGTATGCGGAATTACGAGGACTGTGTGCGTGATACACCGGGTGGCGAGGGGGTGCAACAGTACGAGTATATGTGTGTGATACACAGGGTGGCGAGGGGGTGCGACAGTACTAGCATCATGTGTGTGATACACCGGGCGGTGGGTGGCGGGGGTGCGAGACAGAAGGGTTGATGAAATCCGAATGCTACAGCCTCGTGGCGACCTCTCTGTCTGGCCGGCCTGTTGCTGGTGACGCCCCACCACTCTCCCCCCCTCCCCCTCCCCCTCTAAACTCCCCACTCACCCACCCCCCCCACAGCCTGGCTCCCCCCCCCCCCGCAACATTACAGAAGTCTGCCTTACCCACTCTTTTGAAACTTTTAATAGCCTGGAGTAAATCACGTGGGGCTCTGGGGAGGGAGGTCTGGGGGCGTATCTTTTGTTGTTCTTCCTCAGCTGGGGTGTTACGCCTGGCCTGGGGTGATGTGACGAACGCTGGTGAGCGAGGGCAAGTGGTGACTGAAGACCAGGGTAACGTAACAACATGAAAGGAACATATTACGCAACGGAGAGTTCTCTGTTCTGCCACAGGAACATTAGACTACGTAGCGTTTCCTGTTCTGTCAAGGAACATGAGACTACGGAGCTTTCTGTGATCCTGTCATTGTGTCATCACCCAAAGCCATACCCTTCGGCGTTGTGGTTGCTGTTCCGTCCATCTAGATCTGCCTCACCCCTGACACCAGGCCACGGAACCTTCGTGGGTTCCTGAGGCTGATGGCTGGAACCCTGGACGGGGTCGGCGGAGGCGATGACGCCTCGCCTGTGCTACAGAGTATCAGCGAAGGAGAGACGCGTCCCAGGGGGCTCTTGGGGCTTCTGGGGCGTGGCTGTGCATGCTACGTGTGAGAGCTGCTATTTTCTGGCTTGAGAGTGGACACCTGAGACGTCTCGTCACTCGTGTCGGTTATATATATATATATATATATATATATATATATATATATATATATATATATATATATATATACCGCACGAGTACGTAATTATAGACAGGTAATTACCGAGTAACATCTCTTTTGCGATACTCTAAGCATAATATTGAATAAACAATACATACATACATCCTCGAATTTTTTTAAGGTTAACGAGAGAGAGAGAGAGAGAGAGAGAGAGAGAGAGAGAGAGGGAGAGAGAGAGAGACGTAACACATCCAGGGAGGAAGCGGCATGCAGGCCTCATTTGCATACCCATCTAATCAAGAGGCGGCATGCAGGACCGGCGGCGGCGGCGGTGGCGGTGGTGGTGGTGGTCTGGGTTGGAAGGGTTGGGGGGGGGGCCCCCTAGGTAGCGTCCACTACCGCTAGGGAGGGGCAGCAGCAGCAGCAGCAGCCTCCTCGCATCCTAGGGTAAACACGCCTGCACCCAAACAGTTTGCACAGATTGCTCAAGTTTCTCTCTCTGCATGACGCAAACAGGAGCCATGCAAATTATGTCTGCCGCTCCCATACGGAGAGAGAGAGAGAGAGAGTCCCCCCCCCTCCCACCGCCCCTTCCCAGGTTGCCTGAAAGAGACCATGAATAGTCATGAACGTCTGATTAAAATGACGGCACAAGCACTTGTTTTCGCGCCCCAGGTTGGGGATGGGGAGTGTCTGGGGTGCTCGTGGGGGACTGGCAGGGGAGGAGGGATAGTTGGCAGGGGGTAAAGGTGAACTGGTAGGGGGTGAGGATAGGCTCGTGGGGAAGTGATGATAGTCTGGTAGGGGGTGAGGATAGGATGATTGGGGGGAGGAGGATAAGCTGGCTGGGTGTAAGGATAGATTGGTAGGAAGTGAGGATAGACTGGTAGGGGGTGAGGATAGGGTGCTAGGGGGTGAATAGGGTCTGGTAGAGAGTGGGAATGAGCTACCTAGTTGGAAGTGAGGATAGGGTAGCAGGGGCTGAGGATAGACTGGAATTGGGTGATAATGGGATAGCAGGAGGTGAAGTTAAGCTGATCACAAGTGAGAGTAAGCTGTCACTGGATGAAAGTAAGCCGGCAGTAAATGAGGATAAGTTAGAAGAGAGTGAAAGTAAGCTGCCTTAGGATGAAGCTCAACTGGCAGCAGAGGAAGATAAGCTGGTACCACGGGGAGATGGAACAGCTTCGTAAGGATGATGAGAGTAAGCTGGCAGGGGAGAGGCAGCTGAGGGGGTGACAGTGTCTGAGGAAGGTGGCAAGGGTTGGGGGGACGTGTTCCTGTTCCGTCAGGAGCAGCGGCAGTTGCACAGAGCCGTACGGTACAGCTGACTGAGACAACGCCTCGTATCACTGTACTTAGGGCCAGAGTGAAGAGGAGACACCAGACTTTGCTCAGGGAGTATAGCGAGGGGTAGGGAGAGGGAGGTAAGTGGAGCTGGGGAGGTTATTCCAGTATCATGTAGACGCTGCGCCTGTGGGGCGGTGGGGAAGGGGAGGGCTGGCCGGTGACAGACACACACATACACACAGACACACGTAGACGCACGATGCCATTTGTGGCAGGAGGTGAAGGCACGTAGGTAGGTAAGGAGGCAGGTACGGTAAGTATTTAGGCAGGAAGGTAGGTAGGTAGGTAGGTAAACAGGTAAGTAGGTAGGTAGGTAGGTAAATGTATAGGTAGACAGACCATGTATGAGCAGTGTGTGTGTGTGTGGGGGGGGGGGGGAACACCCCCCTCCCCCATTGGGAGTAGTGTTGGGTGGTGGTGATCGCTTGGCCCCGACGGCCGGCCGGGCCGGACCGCCTCCTCCCGGCCCGGCCCTGAAGACGCCTCCTCCGCTAATCCCCCCCGACAGATTAACCCTCTGGAGGGACGTCTTTATCACCTGCCCTGGGTCCAGGGCTACTACAACACCGCCACCCACCCCCACCCCCTCTCTCTCTCTCCCCCTCCCCAACCCCACAACCCCACGTCGTGAAGGTGCTCTTAAAAAAAACCCGCCGCCGCCGCCGCCGTCAGGAGCCTCCCAGACGTGGCGAAGGAAGACATCCGCCACGGATCTTTTCATTCCGATACATTTATGAAAACAGAATTATGGCATGAAATTCTTCACCCCTGGACACGGTTCCCAGCGCCTCTCTCCCTCTCCCCGGTATTTTGTGTTAAGTCATCTTTGAGTGCGTCCGATTCCCCGGGCGACGCGTCTCCCTCAACTTCAGAGAGCTTTCTTGCGTTATCTCCCGGACTTTATCGCCGAAATCGCCCGATATTTCTTGTCGGAGATCGTCTCAAGTTGATGTCCGTGGCCGGGACTTGCTTTAGCGTACCCCCTGTGGTTCTCTGGGGGCTGGCATCGTCCCCCTTGGGCGGCGGGGGGGGAAAACGTAGGCGTGTGACGTCACGGGCGCGCCGGCCTTGCAGAATAGCTCCGACGAGATAATAGTGACGATAATGAGCAGATCAAACCTGACGAGATAATTGATTCAGCCGCGTCACGAGGTGCTCGGTGGCCGCCGCCACGGGTGGGAGTGTTCTGGGGAGGGGGGAGGGGAGAGAGAGCCAGAGGAGAGGGGGGGGGGAGAGACGGGGTGAAGAGAGGATGAATGGAAGGGGGAGAGACAGACACAGAGAGACAGAGACTTGGAGAAACAGGGGAGAGAGACAAGACTCAGCGGAACCGCACCATCAACGTCATCAACCGCATTCACCCACCAGCACTATCAGCCATCATTCATCCGCCTGCACCATTTAGCCACATTCATCCACCTGCACCACCAACAGTCAGCCACATTCACCATTCCCTAGGCCCCAGACACACACACACACACACACACACACACAGGTTACACTATCAGTCCTATCATCCCCTCCCCCCACACCCCCTCACCTCCTCCTCTCTCTATAATGCCATCCACAACCAGCCACTCACGCTATCAGCCACCACTCACCCACTTATACCGTCCACCTCAGCATCTCAACAACCTGTACTACCAGCCACAACCAGACGCTTGTATCACCCGCCACACAACATTACGTCCCATCCGGTTATGACGCCCGAGCTCTATGTCAGCCACACATATATTCACCTAAATAGTCCCGCCCACGGGTATTCCAGGGGTATATTCAAGGTATATCAAGGGTATAACTGGGAGGAGGCATAAGACACCCACTGTGCATGAACATTGTAATCAGAGATTGTGAAGTTATGATCCGAAAAAGGACTGGTGTTGGGAATACCGGGTTTTAAAAAAGAGGGACAAACGTGTATGAGTGGGCGGCGGGCACCATTGGATTATGCCGTAATTGAAGAGCGTGCAAAAGAGAAATTTTGCGATGTGAACATGCTGAGAGGGTCAGCCGGTGCGATGTCTAGTCATTACTTCGTGGAGTTGAGCGTAAATGCTGGAAAAGGCTTTAGGAAAAGTAGAAATGACATGGGTCGGATGACACGCTGGTGACAGTGAGTGAGGCAAGAGACTGCGGTTGTTTTTTTTTTTTTGGAGCTACCGGGAGAGACTGGGGGGAAGAGTGGCAAAGGGGGAAGACTAGATGAAGCTTAAGGGAGCAGGTTAGGAAGGAGGGCTTAGGTGTGCGAGAGAAGCGTGTGGTGTGCGGAAGTGTGGTGTGGGTGTGTGAGAAAAGGCAGTGAGTGGTGGGAGGAGGACGTGAAGCTATTGGTGAAAAACAGAGAGAGGTGCATAGGCGTTACCTGCAGGGAAGAAATGCGTGTGATTGGGAGATGTACAAGAGAAGGCGGCAAGAGTTCAAGAGGAAGGTGCAGGGGCTGACAAAGAGGGCAAGTGAGGGGAGAATATCGATAGATTTCATGGAAAAGTGAGAAAATGTTTTGGAAGGTGATTAATGTGAGGAGAACAAGAGACCAAGTGGCAGTAGCAATGTAGGAAGGAGATGGGGAAGTGGTAACAAGCAGAGGTGAAAAGGAGGTGCAGTGGGAATTCTGAAAGACTGTTGATATTGTGTTCTATGATAGGGTGACTGATCTGAGGTACTTGGATCGAGGAGGTATGCGAGGCGAGAGAGCAGTCATGGCAAGTGGCGTGGCGAAGAGGAAAGATAAGGAGAGCTTCGTGTAAGATGGAAGCATGGTAGAGCGGCTGGGATGGATGGGATTGCAGTTGAATATCTCAGAAAGGCGAGCGGCAGTGTCGGTGGCTAGTTAGAATTTTCATTGCAAGCACGGCTCGAGGTGACGTGCCTGAGGACTGATGGAATATATGGACAAACGTGAGTCTTCGAACTAATGAGGTATAAGACAGCTGAGTGTAACTGGCAAATTGCATGGCAGGATGGGGATTAAGGGGGTGGTGGCATGCACAGAGCATCGGACTGGAGGGGAACAATGTTGCTGAAGAGGATGTGTGGATCAAGCGTTTGCTGTGAAGAATGTGTGTGTGTGTGTCAGGAGTAGTTAAAAGAGAGGAAGCAGAGTATGAGGTGAAGCTGCATAAGAAGGTAAATGAAAGAAGCTTCTAAGATATTAGATAAGAAAATATAGATGATGGGTAAAGAGGGCAGACTGGGAACAAAGCGGAAGAGAGTCGGGTAAACGAGAAGAAAGTGGGAAGCTTAAGATGGAGTCCGAAAACGAGATGAGGCAGCAGATCATAACGAGTGCAAGCAGCAGTGTAGTCGACGGGAAGAGGCCGTCTACTGTCTTTGTGTTGGGGGAAACAGGAGAGGTCGAAGAGGTGGAAAAGGGGAGCGGAAAAGGTTGGGAAGGATGTGAGGGATGTTGTTACCTTCGACCGGGGAAAGTTTGAGGCTGAGAGGCACAATATTTGAGGGCTGTTAGAACCGGGAATGTTTAGCAAGATAGAGGCAAATTTTCTATAAGTGACATTTTCTGTTTAATGTTAGCTGAGAGGGCACGGGCGACTGAATGCCCCCCAGATCGAGTCTGAGTACAGACATCCGCGTGGAGGGTCATGCTATACGGTAATGAAAGAGAGGTGGAGAAGGTGTACTTTCACAGCCGCTGGATGAACAAGGGAGTGTGCATGATTATTGTAACATACGGAGAAGGGACATGGAAAGGAATAGGGATGTGAATATTGGGAACCCTAGTCTAAAGGAATGGGAATCTGAATACTGAGAATCGTAGTTTCAAGGAATAAGGACTTGAGTACTGAAAATCTTATTTTAAAGGAATGGTATTATGAATATGGAGAAAACCTTATTCTAAAGGAATAGGGATGTAGATATGGAAAACCTTAGGCTAAAAGTGTACTGTAAAACAAAGAAAAAGTAATGCTGAATCCATAGCAATTACTGATACAGTAGGAACTACTAATACCTTAGCAATTACTGACACCGCAGCAGTTACTGATGCCTTAGCAATTACTAATATCATAGGAATTAATGATACTATGACAATCATTTATATACCTTAACAATTGTATACCATAACCATTGCTGATATCATGACAATTACTGCTACCATAACAATTACTAATATCACAGCAGTTACTTATATACGATAATATTTACTTATAAATCATTACGATTGCTAATATCTTAAAATTACTGATACCGTAACAAATACTGATACATTAGTAATTACTGGACCATAACAATCAGTATACCATTACAATTACTTATGCATCATAACAACTGCTGGTATCACAACAGTTACTTATATATCATAACAATTCCTAATACCATATCAAATACTGATGCCAGAACCGTTACTGATTCCATAACAATTACTTATATATCATACCAATTACTGATACCATGACAATTACTGATGCCATAATTATTACTTAAATACCGTAACAATTAGTGATACCATAACAGTTACTTATATACCGTTACAATTACTGACACCAGAACCAGTACTGCAGCAAAGCTGTGTTTCAAAGACTTAAAGGGAAATCATTGTAGCATATTCTTAAATGTATCTTTCAACCGTTCTAATTGAATATTCATTCCACATGTTAAAGAGTGAAATCTGACGAATTTGAATACTCCCTTAGATGGAAATTATCGGAGGCTTTTCATAGTTTTGAGTACCTGCATCAGATCACCTCCTGACCTCTTCTCTAAGCTGATGACAATTGAGTCGTTCTGTCGGTTCTCTTGGGATTTGTTTATCAGTCCGGGAGTCATCCTGGTGGTTCGCCTCTGTACTCTGTCCATTCTGTAAAAATATTGAGACACACACACACACAGGTGTACACAGTGCTAGGTGGCCATAAAGCTGTCAGGTCACAGGTGTTGGTGGTCGAGGTACATGAGGTATGTGGGGGCGACGCTGTACCCCGGCGTGGTAGTGGGGTAGTCAGGAGCCGCCATCATCCTCTGTCTCTCTCTCTCTCACCTTATGACAGCAAGGGGTACCAGGCCACGGGAGACGAGGTACAAGGGACCAGGCTGTGCAGCTGTCTGAGTCCGACCACACACGACACGTGTCATGATACACATACAAAGCCGTGCAGGTGTTTAGAGTTCGCCCTCACACTACAGGTGCCCCCCATGAATAACCAGGCTGCAGCTGTGTATAGAGTACAAATGTAGTATTGGAGGCGTTCGACAACAGGTGCCAGAGCACAGGTGTTAGTCAAGGACCAGGCCTTCAGCACAGATGCCAGGCTGTGGCTGTAAGAATTCAGCACACGCTTGGACACGACTGTAGCTGGCTACAGCTTTTGTCAGGGGAGGAAGTGCAGATTTATTATTATTATTATTATTATTATTATTATTATTATTATTATTATTATTATTATTGTCATTATTATTATTGTTATTATTAT
>JAYMFT010231449.1:0-24950 GCA_038088735.1 Panulirus argus
ATATATATAATTTTTTTTCATACATATTCGCCTAAAATTCCCCCTTAGACCAAAGGGAGAGAAATAGGTCGGCGTTTAGTACAGGTCGCGGGCGATCATTGCGGAGCTCTCGGCTGTTTGTGTGTGTGGAGGGGGGTGGAGGTCTGGGCTCGGCGCGTGACGTAATCCGACGTCACAAAATGGCGGCCGTAACAAAATGGCCGCCGCTATCCACTACAGCCTCCTTGACATTGGGACGCTCTTTTGACGCCGTGAAACGCCCCACAAATACTGTTACACACTGTTCATGAGGCTGAAGTAGAAAGAAATTTATGAAGGTTCTTGAGGTAATATATCAGTGGAATAGTTAGAATGTTTATAGGGTATTGTAGAAAATGCCCTTGTATAGAAATTTGTTTTGGTTTTAATTGTCCTTGGCTTATACTAGACTCATGCAAGGTTATATGCATATTCATGGCCATCTGCACTAGTATCATTCATTGATTTGATTAGGTATTTTTCCCAGGTTAATTAAACCTTTTCCATTAGTTTATACTATTATACAGGGCACAAAGACATATTGCTCTATCATTATATGAACATAGAACTTTGCTTGTTGATTTTCCTTGCATGAGCATGTCTTTTATGATGGACATGTTCAAAGCTGCATAATATTATGATTCCCAGCCATAAGATTAAATTCCTTAGCATATGTTGCTTGAAGTTACTCTCAACCTAGTTTTGGGTATAGGAAACGTTCTCATTTCTTCTTTTTAAGGAACACATGCAATACAAAATACAGGTCTGCTATTTTTGATAACTTAGAATTAAGTTTAGCTTGTCAGAAGGCTTGAAAATTAATCTCTGAATTTCATATATATTTTTACACAGTGTATTTATCAAACCTAATAATGTACCTTTAAAGGTTGTTTCTGTTTCTACATACAGTATTGATATCATTCATAATTATATACCTTTAAAGGTCATCTTTATTTTTTCTTATTCATATCGTTCATATTAATGTAACTTTAAAAGTCATCTTTATTTTTACATCTATCTTTTTATAACACAGGTAGCTATCCATTCTAACATCCATAGTCTGAAAACATTCAAAATCTCTTTGCCTATACATTGCAATCCTGAGCTTGAGGCAGTAGTATTCCATAATTTTTTGAGTTGTTTCAGTTTGCATTAGAGGCTCCACCCTCCTGCTTTTTCTCCACCTCTTCCTTGCCCCTTCCACCACCCCCTTATTGAGGGTATTACTTGTTAAGTTTTGAATTATACAGTGGCCATATAAATTATGTTAGCTCTCTTTTTTTTTTTGTACATATCCTTTGCTTTACTGTGTATTTTTTTATTTTGTAGAGGAAAACAATTTGAAAGCTTTTTTTTCCTTACTGTGACTTAATTTTATGGGTACTTAGTCTGTAAAGGTTGAATATCTGTAGTTCACTTCTTTTGTTGTCATTCAAACTTTTTTAATTACCATTCATTTGTTGAATGTCTTGAGCTAATCTGTGGAGAATATTTATATGCTTTTGTTCAATATGTTACCTTTTTTATATCTTTTATACCTTATTTTTCAGTGGGCTGAACTGCATCACGTGCCATAGTGGATCATGGAAGAGCAAGATAGTCTTTACCTGACAGGAAGGGAAGATGGTGTTGACCTATGGGTCCCTGCAGAGTCATTGATAGCTCTCTTCACTCTGCAGTATTGTGATAACCCATCAGCAAGTGTTGTAGTTGTAGATCAAAAGAACCACATGTCTAGACCATCTTCATCAACCCCACTTTGTTGTAGGGAAGATCCATCTGATACGACTGGGTTTGAATGTGATCCTTGGTTTCCAGTTGACAAGAATTGTTTGAACTTTGAAATCAATGTAAAAGAGGAAAAAGACTGTCCAGGTGTAATAAAGAATTGTGTGTTACCTGCAGTTTTGATGGCCTCAGGGCCTTGGTGTGTAGCAGGTTTGTGTTCATCTTTAAGGTTTGTGTTAAAGCAGACTCTAACAGTGCATCCAGAACACTATTGCCAGAATCTTCTTGGATTTAGGGGAGGCTGTCTGCAGGCTTGTGCTGAAGTTAGTGTTTGGACTAAATTTTGTGAAGTAGAATCAGTTATAGCACTTAAAAATTTGTCCAGTGATCTTTATTCAAATAATGGAAAGGGAGAATTGCCAAAATATATGGTGCGGTATGAGAACCACCTGCAACACCCTCCTATCTTACATAATGCACTCAAGAGAAAGCAGGAATATATCAAGAATACAGTGCAAGATAAGAATGAACAGCATCAGCTTTGTCAGAAAACACTTGCAGAACTTCCACAACTAGAACATAAATTTGCAGAAGGATTAGATATGACTTTAGCTGACATTATACTGTTTGCTAGTTTCCACTTGATCATATCAAAGATGCGTGCTTATGTAACCATGGAAGATGTGTTTCCTCTCATTGTAAAGTGGTATAAACTGATTTCTAGTAATGATCATGTTCAAAAGGCATTACCTGTACTTCAAAAGACCTTGACTTATATATCTGTAGAAGAAAAGGCTAAATCTAGCTTAGAAATAGTAATTCCCAGTGTTCCGTATGAAAGCATATACAAAAGTGATCCAGAGAGGTACAAGCCTCGCTGGAGAATGTATACTCACCAAGGAGAGATAGAAAGGGTATTAGGAATTTTTGAAACTGAAGTTGTCAAACCAACTTACAGTATTCATCCTGCAGATCTCATCTCACTTCCATGGTCATCGTTTCCATCAGCAGTAAGTCCTCAAGAGGGTCAACTTCCATTCTCACGACTTCAAAGAAAGTGCCAGCAACTCGAAAATGTGGTTTCTGCTGTTAAGTCAGTTGCTAAAAAGGGTGATGTGATTGTTGATTTTTGTGCTGGTGGCGGTCATGTTGGTATTGTTATAGCATACTGCCTACCAGATTGCAAAATTTTACTTGTGGAAAATAAGGAAGCCTCTTTAGTTCGTGCTAAAAAGAGAGTTGAAGCTCTAGAATTAAAAAATATTGTGTTTATTCAGTGTAACCTTGACTATTTCAGAGGTTACTTTAATGTGGGAGTCACTCTTCATGCATGTGGAGTTGCAACTGATTTAGTAATGTTGAAGTGCCTTGAACAGAGAGCTGCATTTATCTGCAGCCCATGCTGTTATGGAGGAGTTCAGCCTAATCACATTCTTAGTTATCCTCGTAGTCAAGTTTTTCGTAACCTGTCTTTGTCTTTAAGTGAATATCTTACTTTGGGTCATGCAGCAGATCAAACTCACGATGAAAACAATCCCAAAACTGAACAAGGCCAGTTATGCATGAGACTAATTGATACAGATAGGTTACTTTTAGCACAAGAACTGAGTTATAACACAAGACTTGTACTTATGCAACCAAAATCATGTTCTCCAAAAAATCACCTTCTGATCGGTGTACTTGAATATTGATTTTCTTTATTATTAGGTGATTAATAAAATAGAATATGTTAATACTGTCTTGCTTAATTTTCTTAGCTGCAGGTAGCCTTATTATTTGTATTTAGACATTACTGCTTTGCTTTTGAAAGTTTTCATGTGTACTTCTATGTACTGTAAACCACTCCAAATACTTTTCTAGAGCTGCAGTTATGTTCCATTAACTGTATGAGCAAAGAAGTCATCTGCATTCAGCATCAATCTTCCATTCTCCTTGAAAGTTTGGTTGAGATGCTGATCATTATCATTTGAAAGTGGGAATAGTTCTTGAGAGGGATATGAAAGACAAAGAAATGGAAAAATCATAAATACCAGGAATAATCATATGAGGAATTGTAAAAGGTATGTGTGAGTGTATGATGAAAATGAAAAGTGATTAAAATTTCAGTAAACCAGTTAGTGAAATTTATTAAAGTTTCTTGATTGGATCAGGCAACAGGAGAACAAGTGATAGAATGAGGTTGGTGCTAATTTATTTGTAGAAGGAAAAAGACAAGGCAAGACTAATACCAGCAAGGATATTAACCTGCTAAGTGTAGGTCACTTGTCCTTGTCTCATCTTGTATGAATAGCAATGAAACATGAGCAATAGAGATGAAGAGTCCAAGTAATATAGCTGGATTTGAGAAAGCAGTGTATAGAATGGAAATATAAGAGAGAGTGAAGATAATGTAAAGACCTACAGATGAAAGCCTATTTTGATGGTGTTAGATATGCTACATAATAATAATAATGATACTCTGTTTAGTCAATTTGTAATACATAATACAAATTGAAACTCTTTGTGGATCCAGAGCCATGTTATAATACACATTCAGTCTCATACACAAGGTAAAAGGAAATAATAATGTAAAAGTGCATTAGCTAAAAGTATACATATACATTAAAAGACAACAGATTTGGTTCAGTGTCATTATCACACACACACCAACATCAGTACTGTCACAAACAATGAACAACTATATTTTTGAGTTTACAAGATTGTAGAGTTTAAAACTTCCAGGTACAAATGCATTCTTATATTTGCATGTTTATGCAATGTTAACACAATCTTTTGCCTGAGCTTAAAAATGCAAAATTATTTTCAGAAGATGGTGAGAATCACTCATAATTCTATCAGTTAAATTTAAAACATTTTGAATATAACACATCAAGTACAGTTACATTAGCACCCTATTTATGAGCTAATTTTATAATTTTCCACTGAAACATCTATAATATGATGGTATACAAAAACAAAGTGTTGACTCTGACTTATAGAACATAGAAAGAATAGTCCTATCAACTTCCAGGTTTTTTAAAACTTAAAAATGAATTCTTTTGCATACATTTTCTATAAACCATTTTAGTGTTAACATCACCATTTAGACTACCATAAATAATCAAACCCAAGTATTTATAATTGTGGACAATATCTACTTGCTCTCCTTTGATAATTAGTTGTTCAATGCACTTTTCCTTCTTGCGAAAGTCATTCGCCATTTCTTTGGTCTTTTTGATATTCAGATTCATGTAATTTTCATTACACCACTGAACAAAGTCATTAACTTGAGCCCGATATTCACGTTCATATTTATCCCTATTTTTCCAATAATCACTGTGTCATCAGCATATTTGATAACAGAACAGGTTCCGTAGTTACTAGTGCAATCATTTGTATATAAAGTAAATAATAAAGGTGATAAAACACAGCCCTGTGGAGCACCAGTGCTTGTAAATATGGTATGAGATTTAACATTTCTAAATTTTACAAATTGTGGTCAATTTGTTAGGTAACTATATATATATATATATATATATATATATATATATATATATATCCAAGAAATGACATTGCTATTTACCTTTAGAGAATGTAATTTCTTTAACATAATATGAGGTTGTGTAGTAGTGAATGCACTACTGAAATCAATAAATAAAACTTGCATAAGTGTTAGGCAAGTCAAGATGTTATGTAATTTGATGTAATAACATCATGGTTGCATCTTCAACACCTCTCCCTTTACAGTATGCAAACTGCATAGTATCTCTAACAGAATCTACATATTTACATAGCCAGTTTTTAACATTGACTCCAAAGCATTTCATCACAACTGAAGTGAGAGCCACAGGTCTTAGGTCATTCTTAACAATAGGTAATGGAATCTTAGATACATATAATTTCTGATGTTTTCCATAAAGTAGGAACTTTACATTGGTTAAGAGAAGCTTGAAATAAAATATGTAAAGGCTTATACAATTGTACACAGCGATTTTAATATGTGGCACATAAATTATCAGGACCACTTGCCTTACCAATTTTCACTTTTTTTAAAGATAACAGTACATCCTCTTGAGAAACTACTATTGGTGGGTCATTTGCACTATTTATAATGAATAGGACATCAGAACATTCCTTTGAAAAAATCCTTATCATCAAACCTGGCATAAAAAAAGTTATGCTTTTTCACATACGCAGCTGTGTCATCTGGATCAGGTATAGAACTTTTTGTTTGATAGCCATACAGATGTCTTAATCCAATCCAAGCATTTTTAGAATTGATAGTGCAAAATACATTCTCAACCTTATTTTTATATTGTAATTTAACATGTCTGCTCTTAATGTCGAGTGGTTTTTGTGCATTCTTTATGACACTCCTATTCCCAGATGACAGTGCTACTTTCTTCTCATTTAAACTACATGACAAGTTAGTAAGAGAGGTTTTGTGGTAGCATGGTAATACATGAAGTAGAAACTGAAAGATGTAACAGTTGCTGTTGGCAAACTTAGAAACCAGAAATACTTCAGAAGAGGTTTTCAGAGGAGTGATTGCTGATCATGTGCAATGACGGCATTTTACATAAGTAAGTATAAATTGTATAAATTGGAACATTATTCTAGTTTAATAACAACTTAAAGTGCACATTATAAAATGAAGAAGCACTCCGGTAGCTTATAAAATGTTGGTCATTCTAGTACTATGGACATATGTTGATGTGTGCGAGTGAGTAGAGAGTGTATGTTCATGAAAACCATCATTGGAAATGGAGTTTAAAAGTAAAAGAGTAATAAAAAGAGGAGGTTTAAGTTATTGGGTCTGATGAAGCTGTCTCTCCAGTCACTTGAATCATTCATTGATCCCTTAATCTCAGCCAAGAACGCACAGGTTTTGGTTCATGCATGGGTGATAATAACCCAGGCACAGGTGTTCGTAATTTTGTGTAGTTGTGATGAGACAAAGTGAAGGCTGGACTTTAGCTGGGCATAGCTTATAATCCCACATTTCAGTATTCTTGATCCATGCATCCTGTGAATCAACATGCCGGGCATTAATTTTACTTCATCCCACATATTTCTTTACAATTAGATAATGAGAATTCATAATGGTGTGAATCTGGTAACAAATCATATTGATAAAAGACTGCACATGAATAAGATTATTATTAAACTCAATAAGGAGGCATAGATGTCAGACATAGGGTTATGACTGTAAAATAAAATAGCAAATTCTTGTGGAGGTACAGAGTTCCATGCAGTAAGGTTTTGGCATTACAAATGTAAGAGGACAAGAGATCTCTGGAGAGGCATGGGCTTAGAGAATAATAATTAAAATGACTAAAGTTATGCAGCATGTATTGTAGGACAGGTCCTGATAGTCCTCCAATGTATGCATAAAAAAAGAGGTCAAAAAGTTTCTTTTTCATTGTGAAATGATAGACTGGCATGTAAAAGTAACAGAAAATACTCATTATATAATATGACTATCTTTACTCTCTCTCTCTCTCTCTCTCTCTCTCTCTCTCTCTCCCTCCCTCCCCCCCTCCCTCCTCCTCCTCCTCCTCCTCCCCCCTGCTTCACAGCTTGAGTGGAGCTGTTGCCTCTATTTTTCTACTGAACTTGGTTTCACACTCTACCCCCATTTCATACACAGGGACATCACTGGTGGTGAGTGACATGAATAAATTTTGAAATATTACACTTAACATATTAAAATTGAGAGTGAGAAGGAAATGTGGCTGGTACTTGTGTGTTGATCCTTGCCTAATGATAGCAAGGAAGGATGTGGAGGTCTCTGACATTGTCCTTCAGAAACAGAACATTCTTGGAGATGAAAAACCAAGAGCTCCTTGTTGATACAAATGGACTTTTATGTCCATTCAAGGGCCTACCTGCAGACTTTCCCAAGAATAAAAGTCCCATCCTTGATTTAGTGTGTCCATGGAAACCACCACAGTTGCTGAATATATTCAGTGCATGGGCAGTTTGAGAGTTCTTTAAACTGATCCATGAATCTAAGAATTTAAGAGGTTTCCTGGGAAGACGACTTGGAAGACCTCTACTTTCCACAGGAAAGAATTTTTTTTTTTTTTAAGGTAACGTTTTTGCCCTGCAGTCTGGCATATGGTTGCAAAGGGCTGCCAGACTGAACTTTCAAAAAATTGCTGTAGTTGACACAGAGACACCAATGTCTGTAGGGGAATTATAAGAACTGCATAGTCCTGAACTAAATCCCTGGGCGAACAGAGTGCCAGCCTGAGAGCTCCAACCTGTTCTTAGCCATGTAGACCTCAGGCTGGGAAATAAGTGGAACTTGTCCAGGTTGATCTTAACCAACTTTTAAAAGGAGCTCTGGACTTGAAGCCCCCTGTCTGATACATTTCTCCAACAAAAATGATGCACCAAAAATTTTAGGGAAACCAAAACTCTTGCTTGGGATGACATTAGTTTTTGAAGCAAAACTGAAAAAAATTATAGAAAAAGCATTGTCTATGCATAAACCAATAAACTTATAAAATACCAGTCCTGTGTACTATGTGCATGCTAGAACCTTCCCTATTCAGAGGTGTATTGGAATATGTATGAAGGCATCCATTAAGTATAAGCTGATTGTTGAGTTAAACTGTAAAGCCTGATGGACACTCTATGAAGGGGTCATCTTGAACCTTTGGAACAGTATGTAGAAACTAGAAAAGACATTATTTTTTTTCTAGTAGATCCACCCCACCCTTTTATTGGGAAAGAGTGTAATCTGGTCTTACTGAAGGCTTTATGATGTCCTTGCCTATCATCTCTACAGTATTCTTGTAATTGCCAAGTTGCAGGATGTCTTAGCAGTTTTCTTGATAGGGGTGGCTGAGATTCCCAACTCAACCCTAAACCTCTTTTAAACATTAGATACCCCAAAAGCTGGACTCCAAAACTCTTAGAAGTTCTGGAGTCAACCCCCAACTGGCAAGCAACTGTAATGGGTGAACCTGCCTGATGACCCAGATCAATGGCCTTCAAAAGGGCTGCTCTGAAAAGGCACCACTACCTGCAGCTGAGTCAAACCTAGTTGTACTTAACTCTTTTCATGGTAACAAGAAAGGAAAAGCAAGGCCTTCTATAACTATTCCTTGAGATTAAGATAAAATTAGTCCTGAAATTACAGTCTCATACCTGCACTTCTTGTGAAAAGACAGGTTTACTAACAACAGTTTTCCACCCTGATGGGTGAAGAAGATCTAACTCTGAAGAACTTGAATGGTCTCGTGGGGAAAAGGGAATCACAGAGTGAGGAAAACTTACATCCAGTTATCTGCACTGTTGGAGATAATAGCAATTACGTAAATTTTTTTTCATGGAACTGAGCTATTAAAAGATATGCCCCAAGACACCGGTTTAATTAACTGCTCTGTCAGTAAGAGAAAGGGTTCATAGCAATTTTTAATATACAGTACATGATATTTGAATACTAGAGAAGGGAATGTTATTCAAATGTTCGAAAGTTCAACATAAAATCTGCATGAAGCTTCTCTTCAGGGTCATTTGGAGGTAAATGTTCACTTTAGTGGTATAGCAAAACTAACTTACATGTCAACAAAATTCACATCAATCAATTTGTTATACTTTACAGAACACGTTTACACCGGTGGAGTTGACTTTGAATTAAGTTAGAAATACATTCATTCAGCTGATAATCCAAAAGCAGGCAGGTTATTGAAGATGAGAGAAAATGTTGGGTGAAATTATATAAAACAAGTTAAAATACCTAAAAGTCAACAGAACCTATGAAAACATTACCTAATTTCTCAAAGAATCAACATTTACATTATTTTCTGTAGTATTTTAGAAGTATGTCATTGTTATGAACTAGTTTCATTCATTTGTTGTGGCCATGTGCATTTTCATGCGTGTCCCATGGCAGCCTGTGTGAATCATTCTAATAAGATTTTAAACATATTATTTTTTGAAATATTCCTTTTGTAAGTCCAAATTATTTGTTTAAGAATGATTTGATGAAGTTTCACATGACAGTCCTTAAAAAAATTACTTTTGAACACACCTGTTTTCTTAGTTCATCATGTGGAGGAAGCACATGACAGTAACACTGACATATTTCTAATGAAACAATAAAAACTAAGGTATAACTCGGCTCCTATGGAAAGCTGCTTGAGTTTTTATAACAGCAAGGTAGCTTTAGGAACAAATGAACAATGGCCTCATTTGCACATATGCAATCTTCAGTTGTCATGTATAATATAACAAATCCAGAGCCTTCCATTCACAAATTACTCCATAGTGTACCTTAACTACTTCATATGCCTTGGTATAGCCATTAACTGCATGCCACCCCCTTCATATGCAACACTGACCCAACTCATTTCATCCAACATTCAGTACCTAGTACTTTAAAGCCTTCTTCATTCCATTCATCTATTTCCTTAGTAAATGTCTATAAACAGGTCCATATAAGCCCTGCATTGTCATTTATACAGTGTGAGTGAAAGGAAAGAAAATCAGTGTTTTTAATCAAGCACCATATGCAGTGAGCACTCTGCACTGACCCAGCCTAATGTCAAAATCTCGTAGGTACTTGCAGGTAGATTGATACTCCCACATCTGACACATAAATCCAATTAGTCAGTCTTTCTTCACTCAACTTCCCCATATGCCTAAAGCATTTCAGTACACCCTTGTTGGATCAAGCAGTCAGAATGCTCTTACTACCAAATGTCTCAGTACATTGTAACTTGTTAAGCAACTAACCTGCCTCATGCCATATATTGTCTCAGGTAATTCAAGTCCAACAAGGCCTCATTCTTCCTTTCTTTTAAATTTAAGGTCCAAGATTTACAGCCATACAACTCTGTTGGGGACTACAGTATTAAAACATACTATTTTTGTGCTGAGACAATGACCTCTCCTTCCTTAAACTCTTTGATACACCCAATATTTTAGCCCTTTCTTCTACCTTGTGACTGACATCAACTTCCATGGTTCCATCCTCTGAAACATCTGCTCTGGAATACCTAGAGCACTCCACTTCTTTCAGAGCATCTATAATTAAACTTACACTCCAGCTATCCTATCTCAACCCCTTGCTGAACCTCATTACCTAATTTTTATTTGTATTTACTTTCATCTTTCTCCTTTAACACACTCTGTGTCTGAAGTTTGCCATCAGAGCCATATGTAAACAGCAACTGATTCACCTCTCATAACCCCCTATCCACACCCCATCCATGGGATACTGTAGACCCACCCCTTGCTCCAAGATCATCCTCACATTTATCTCTCCCCAACTTTTCCATGAACAAAATACACAGCCATGGTGACATTACATGTCCCTGGTGCATATCTATCTTTACCATGAATTTTCCTTCATAGAACTAGTGAACTTATTTCTCAGTCATCTAATAAGATACAATTTTTATTGATGTTCATATCACCATAGTCCTAAACTGAACAATTACCCTGTTGGGAGTCAGTGGGACAGTTATGCAAAACCAAACATCTTCAATACTCTTAAGTTTAATATGGTATTTTTGGCTAAGTGCAACTCTTACACTAGTGGCTTATAATAAAGCACTTGTAACACATGAGGCTGTCTTAAATGAGGAGCCTTTTCTGTTCTTAGGAAACTGCAAATGTGTGTTATAAAACATGCATGATTTAGTTACATGTTAACTCTTACCATGTTCAGTTATTAAAGCATGTAGTATTGTTTTTTTTATAATCATGACTAATTGGTAAATAATTGGTAAATTTCACTTTTTCCTACCTGCAAATATCTGACATGTTATTTTGAAATTTTATCCTAAATATTGCTAAACTCATTCATTCAGCCCTGCAGGTACACTGGTATTCATTAAAACTTTGGATGTACATTTTTTTCTTGAGAGAGTAGGGTACTCTTTTATCATTATTCATATTGTTTACTAAGGAGATAGAGTGTGATAGAAGAAGAATAAATTATAGCAAATATGTTGATGGTTAAATGATTGCAAAAATTAATTTTCATAAAAAGGTGCATTATGTTAATGATCCACCCCAAGTAAGTAGAAACAGATTTAATGATAATCAGTAAAGGCACAGCTTTCCTTATTCTATATGATCTCTTTGCAACATACTTTGAAAACAAAATTATCAAAATACACTTCCCACAAAACTGTCTAAATGGACTCTACTAACCTGGACATATTAGACTATAAAATCCTATTGGATCAAGAATGCACTGCAGAGATTTTCTCTTGATCCCAGAAGCCATAATCCTGCTAGTTATATCTCTGATGACCAGTATCACATTTCTCTTGAGTTCTTCCTGAGCCTGTTCCATTTCTGGTGTCCTTATCTGTGTAAGGTTAGCTTCAAGCTCTGAGAAAATTTTTCCTATTCTGTAGATATCAACAATTTCCTTGACTTCTGTATCAATGAAACTTAGTGATTCAAACATTTCAGTTAATACCTCTTTGTCACCCTCAAGATATTTCTGAAGGTAGTTAAAAACAATGGGGCCTAACTCATCTATCAGAACTTGCAAAACTGTACCAATATAATGATAAAATTTTTCACACACAGGTAACATTATTTTAGTGTATTGTAGTAAGTATGGCTCAATTTCCAATAAAAAGTCTTGAAAAGTTAATGTAAATGCATTCAAAAAGGCAAGTTTTGATGGCACTAGTGTCTCTTCCATTTTTAAAAGGGCTGGTGATATTTGCTGCAAAAAGTCAGCAGCAGAAGGAATGAAATTAACAAAAAATTCAAACAGTGAAGGTTTCAGGCCCTTCATTACATTGCCAACAGCTTTTTTAAAATGTGGGATGAACTGCTGCATTTGCAGGGCTGTCCCAAAATATTCTTCCGTGACTGGTCTTAGAGTCTGAGCTAAATGCACTGCCTGCTCCCATAAGGCTATAGTTGTAACATCTCTAAGCTTTCCCTCACTGGGATGTGAAATGACGTTCACATCTGTAAGCAGAAATAAAAAAACATATTATTTCCTGATGCAGTAAAATATAACAGCAACATCAGCAATACATATATATCAAGTAGGTACATGAAAATTTAAGCGAATGGTGTTAACAGAACCTCAGAGAATAGAAATGATAATGTTCTATACTGTAGACTGTATAACTCACATTATTAAGTACTAACCATTTGATTGCAGCTATCCTAATAAAGTATCCATTGTACATTCTCTGTGCAACAGATTCTCAAATATTCATATAGATATATCTCCATAAGTTTGTTGGTACTGTTGCCTGGAACACAACTAACAAAATAAAATGACATACAAATCATCCAGGTGAAACACTGTTTATGCGTAATATATGGCCTTTAACCTTGCTGCTCTTATCAGACATAAGAAATTTTTAAGAAGTATTGTGAGGCATTCATTGTCAGATGTATGGTAAATTTCTAAAGAAGTACTGTCAGGCATACATAGTGAGATGTGTGCCATTTCTTGGAAGTGTTTTTGTAACAAAAAGGTATGAATGTTAATGGTTTAATCGTTAATATCTACTATTCTGTAAGTGTCATAGCTTCACAAATTATCTCCCATATGGGTGCAAATATTGCACAAACCCTTGCCTTCTACACATGGACTAACCAGTGTATTATATAAATTTAGGCTGTAGCATCTTATAACTGTGTACGATGGCACTACAAGAACTAAAGATTGTGTGTTTCACCTTGAGGCAGAGGCAGGTGATCCAAGAATCTTTATTGTACATGCCCCAGCTGCCGTAAACATTTGAACAACTAATTAAAGATAGAAGGAATAGAAGGAAAATGTGTGGAGGGAGTGAGATTTGCTGACAGAGATGTGAGGTTAATACAACAGAAAAATAAAATGACACAGGAGGGAAGCAGATAAACAATGATGATAATAAGGGAAGGAGGAAGCTAATTTTATTAATAGAGTTTGACTAACAGCAATAAAAAGTTGGGAACAAATTGTAAACAGAGAGTCTGACAAAAACAGACAATAAGAAGGAAAGGAAGATGCAGTGATGCAAATATCATGATGGAAGTTAACCAGGAGAAGACTAACAAGCAAATCTTTTGGTTTCAAGAATGGTTGGCATAAACTTTAATCAAACTAACATCTAAGGAAACTGTGCGAGATGCATAAGAATATACTTAGTTGTGAATATAAAATGAGAAAATGCTAGAGAACCATCATATATCCCCTCATATAAGATAAATGTTTTGTGTAAGAATGATTCATCAGAAGCCAGCAATTAGTGAGAGGAAAAAAAATTAACAAAAAAGGGCATTCAAAGCTCAGACATAAAAGATTTTAAGAGTGCAACCAAGTAATATTAATGTGGGATATGGGTGCACTTCTCTGCCTATAATTTTATGGATATTCTTCTAGTTTCTGCCTAGTTATGTAATGCCCTACATCTAAATCTGAATTTTTTTCTTCCTCAGCTGCAGACCTCAAGAACTTTTACTGGTTCAATGAATATTCAGCATTCCCATCAGATTAACAGAAGTACGTACAATATTTTCATCTCATTTCAAATAATTTTCCATTAAAATTTATGCCTGTAGTACATGTACAGAATATTTTCTCCTCTTTTCACAATCTATGCTTATTAACCCTGAAACATTTTCACTGAGTCTTGCCTGATATCCCCATATTTTTGCAAAGGGAATGCTTTAAGGATTCTTCTGCGATGAAATACAGTGATTTTTTTTATGTATAAGGTTTCAGAGATGGACAAGAGTCCACATCAATGGGAGGCTTTAATTGAAATATAAAAAGGGTTAAAGAAATGGGAAATAAAAAAGAAGAAAAATAATTCAAGAGTTCTGGAGGAAGTGGAAAGTCTACCTTTACTAAGGTTGTAGTTGTTACAAAAGACATGGGGGTAGCCCATCCATACTTGTAAGTAAATCTGTTTCTGTCAAGAACTACTGCATTTGAATGAATTTATCTATTGATTTATCTTTCTTTGTGTATTTTGCTTTCATACATATATAAAAATATCATCAAGGTCCTATCTCCATTTATCCCAATTCTTCTGTTATGCACAAGCCTTTGTTCGGTATTTGTTTACTTTTGCTCGTAACTGCACATAATGAAATCCTTTACAACATTCGTATGACAGTCCATATCTTTTTTTCGAGAATGCCATTATCTCTTGGTTCCTAAGGACTTTGATTTTTAGTTCTTTTGATATAACTTATGTATAATGTTAGGGGTACCGTGGCCAGTGACTTAATGGATTCCATCATTGGTGTCAGAGTTCATGGATTCTTCTGTAAACTGTCACCATTCATCTGACTGACTTTTGCAAATTTTTATTATTCACAGTCTATATTTGCCCATTGTATGTAATGTTAACTTGGCTTGTAACTTGTGCAGAGAGGGATACATTAAATCACTGATGTCTTTTAAACCTATAACCTTTTTTTTTTAATGTTGAAGGCTCCAGTCACAAACAGAAGTCCACATCGAGGCCAGGGGCCTTAATTGAAATATAGAGAATTATGAAACGGAAAAGGAAAAGACAAGGGAAAATATTGATGATTATTTTAGAAAGTGAAAGACTTGTCTTGAAATGTGCAAGCTCATAGGTATTGGGAAAGACATGGGAGGGTAGAGAGTTCCAAAGCTTCGACGTGTAGGGAGAGAAGCAGGTATCAAAACAGCCCACTCTTGAGTTGCCGATGGCAACACAATAATCATGTGACGCAACAGCTTACCGAGTATTGTGTGGTCTAGCTAGTAGTGGGGGCATACTAGCAGTCAGCTCTCAGAAGGAAAAACCAAAGTAATACCTCTAGAAGAAGGAAAGTGAATCAACATTGCAGCACAGGGCAAGGGGTCAAGTTTGAAAGTTAGCCTTGGACAGTTTATAAGTCAGACAGCTTTTGACTCAACTCTGTCAACTAAGGAAACAGAGCTAGAACCACCCCAAATGTGAGAGCAGTACTCCATACAAGGACGAATCAATCTCTTGCATAAATGGAGCAACTATTCAGTAGAAAAGTTTTGACATCTAAACAGGACATCCAGTTTCTTAGAGGCAGACAGCTATTCCCATAACGTGGTGTTTCCAAAAAAAGAGTGGATGTTACAGTAATACCAAGTATGTTCAATGAGTCAAGAGGTGGAATTACAGACCGTCAAAGGAAAGATGAGAGTTGTGAGGAGTTTTCAATAAAGAGTTGGGTAGAAATTGGGTCTTGGTGACATTAAACTTAACAAGATTTTGAGTACCCCACTGAGATATCCTGTTCAAGTCCAAGTTTACTGTGGAAGCTGTGTCAAGATGGGATGCAGATCGAGTGAGAGAAGAGGGAGCAGAATTGAAGGATGTGGATGAATGCAGTGTTGAGTCATCAGCATATGAGTGCATTGGATTATTTGTGGAAGAGAGGAACTCATTGAAAAAATGGAGAAAAAGTGTAGAGGACAGGACAGACCCTTGAGGGACACCATTGTTGATGGAGAAAAGAGGGGAGGCTGATCCATCAATAACCACAGGGATAGATCAGCCGGAGAGGAAGCTAGATATCAAGGAGCAAAGTGAGGGAGGGAAGCTTAGAGATGAGACCCCAATACCACACCCTGTCAAAAGCCTTAGATATGTCAAGGGCAACTACATGAATCCCTAAAATCTTTCAGGAATGATGACCAGACATTAGTGAGATAGGAAAGACTATCACCAGTAGATCTCGCCTTATGGAAGCCATACTAGAGATTTTCACGGTGTTTAAGGATATGGGAGTTGAGGAGAAATTCAAAGACTTTGGAAATGGTAGATGTCAAAGCAACAGGACGATAGTTAGAGGGGTCAGAACAGTCACCCTTCATAGGGATGGGATGTATCAAATCATGTTTCCAAAGAGAAGGAAAAGTTTTGGTACATTATGTCTTGACTTTCTTTGTTGACCCAAGAAAGAATTTCATTGTTGTCCTTGAAAGGTCAGGGGACTATAATTGTTACCTTAAGATTTAAGGCTAGAATTTAGGAAAACCTCAATATTATCTTTCTTCCCTTTAAATGAATGAAAACCTGACAATATCTATCCTATAGAATAAAAGCTAATCCCACATGGCATAGTACAAAAAAAAGAGATCTTTGGTGCCTAAGATCTTTTTCCCTTTACATGCTAAAAAATTCATGCATAGGATTGGTTTGTGTTCCGTGAGTGGGTTCTGATAATTCTTTAACTTAGCGATGTGTTTGTCTGCCACAAAGGTGATCATCATTCTTGAGAGTACATGTAAACCTGCTTTATCCAGAACCTACTTACCATCCTTTCCCTACAACACAAGATGTGAATTTTTTGTCCATTTTGTGTCAAAATTCAACTGAATATTTTTTAAGATAAGTCATCCTACTGGAAAGTATCAACTTGTCCAGTTGATTTCAAAAACCACTATATATACAAAATAGTACCTTAGCATGGTGTTTAGCACATTCCCACAAAAGCATAAGTTCCTAGTACGGTATATGTTACGCCACAGCAATTAAAATGTAGTCGTAGTGTATAGAAGCCCTCAACAAAGAGAACAAAGATACTTACCTGGTGGAAGATTCACCCCTTGATCATAGCACCTTGCTTCTTCAGGCAATTTCAAATCCCAGAAGCATTTCTCTCCCAGTTTTGGATAGCAAAGGCATAGGTAATTAAGACAAGCATCCTTTGTGATACTTGGTGTGCAGTTAGCCGCAACCAGCCACTGTTGGAATAATAATGTTGAACTTGGTAAACTACCCACCTCCAGAAAATATTTCATCTACACTCTGCCTACCTAAGGTATATTATCTACTAGCAGCGTATGTAGGAAGGACACAACTACAACTTGTCACACAGCCAATCTTTAGAAGGACACTGCTACTCTCTGTTACATTCATTACCAGCCCCTGGAAGAGGTACACAGCAACACTATGCTACACTATCAACCATGAGCATCTGCTGGGAGAAAACATCTGCACTCTGATACACTACCCATCACCCCAGCCTCTAGGTGAAAGAGTAATAAAAATGACGGTTTAGGGAAGGGCAATGGGGTCAGCAGACAAATACACGATGAAGGGGATCAGACAGGCAAAAAGGCAGATACTGAAACAGACAAACTGGAAGTATTAGAAACAGGAATTGGAGTCAACAGATGGGAAGTACTCTGGATAGACAGGTACCACAACTGACATTAAGAGGCAGACCGATACAATGAAACAATGACAGACAAGGAACTGGGAAAGGTGAAAGGTATAGGGAAGGAAAAGGAAAGACTTAACAAGACAAACAAGGCCTTACATATACAAACAGAAGCCGGAAAAGAAAAGTTAGGGCTAGAATGAACGACTGAGACAAGAACTGGAACACAATCAGAAATTGAATCAGATAGAGTTGCCTACAGATAGACGGACTGAAACATACTGAGATATGAACAGAATAAAATGTATATGGAATCCATTGCTTACCTGGAGAAAATCTTTACAAAATCTGGCAAAGTGGTGGCGCCTCGACGCTGGACAAGCATCGTCGTCGTCAAAGTGGTCCAGGCACAGCTCGTTCTCCTGCACCAGGCTCTATAAGCAAAACTAACGTTAGACACTCACTCTACCCAGGGACTTCATCAACTTTGAAGTTATTGGCATCCTTAGTTTCCGTAAAAAAAAAGCTGTTAGCTGTGCTTACTGCAGATTTTAAGGAGAGTTGTCAATCATCACGCACTCGTACTCCCTCAGGATGAGCACCTTTCTTCACCTTTAGCCCGACTGAGCCACAGATACTGCAGTACTTGGTATGAAGACAGTTTGTTGAAGAGAAGTCAGTGCCCCCAAAAGCAGACTAGACAGGAGCCTGATGGGTCTGCAGCCAAAGGTCCACTAAAGAACACAGACCCCTAAACCTACATAGCCCCACTAAAATATAGTACCTGCAACAGTTTTGGTTCATACATGGCAGTATAATCATCTTGTCTATTAAACAAATTAATTCTAAAAGCCAACAATTATTTCTTCTACGTACAGAATCTCGGTGCAATTTCCAAGTGATTTCTTGAAATCTCAATGAGCTGCCATTTTGCACATAACCGTTAAACAGTGACACCATCAGAAATAGCTGGAATGTCTGTGAACCCACGTTCATGTCTTCACCCCACACCATGACAGACAACAAAGTATATGCTTTCTTTATTAATACTCCTACCCAGTGTTTCAACGCTCAGGATTAGAATCATGTATGCAACAAACATAACCATGGGCCCATTTGGACCAATTATCCCTGGGCTTTATTAGGCCACTGATCCGCCTCTGACTGTCCATTAATGAAAGTGGCAGCAATATTCCAAAATAAAGCCTGATTTGGAAGATGGATTCTTTCGGCTTTGGGCTTGTCATTAAGGCTGTCGACGTCATTTTCTAAACACCAACTGAAAACACCTAAACATCATCTTAAAGTGTAGAGGATGATTTTAAGATCATTCACGCTTTCAGTGAAACCGCCAAAACTAATTGAAGCATAATACTAAAAGAACACTGCTAAAATATCACAGAGTTGGCATGAAGAGAGAGATACTGTAAAATCACATATAATAATTAAGTTCTGCCATAAATGTAGTCTTAAGAGGGTCAGTATAATCTTACAGTCCAAGATGATGCGAAGGTTAAGGCATAACTGACGACCTGGCCGTCCTTGTTGGTGAGGTCGTTTACATAGTCGCCGTCGAAGGTACCACAGAGACCATGCCAGTTGTGGCCTCTCTCAGTCGAGGGAGCAACTATTTTGAGGGAAGGTCTCTTCTTAGACTTCGAGTACCAAACCTGTGGAGGGCAACATGTGATACTGTAATGCTATATGGCTCCTGTTGCATTTGCGAGGACTATGCCCTAGTTTCCATTTTCAAGCAGTTGTTTTTGCTTAACGGTGGAGGCAACGTTTTGGATAAATCATAACCTAAATTACAATAGAAAAAAAATCACACGAGCTTGTGGTTCCTTTCATTGAATCTGGGGCAGGATATTAATAGACTCAAAATAATACAATAAATTATAACAACGTCAAAGGTATTCAAGTATGATGCCTTGAATTCAAAATACCAATTAACAAAACTAAGGCTACCATTATGATTGTATCCTTACATATGGTCACTTAATCATTTTCAGACATCACTGTCTCGTCTTATATGTTTAAAACAGATTATGAGAAGAGGAGTATCGCGAACATGGCGATTCGGTTCACTCAGTGTTATTATAATGCATATGAAATCATTCTTTGAATTATATTCCCCTTTTTTTTCAACCGTGACGCTGCAGCATCATTAGCTACAGGTATCAGAGAAAACTTAGTTTAGTACAAACCATATGCAAATGACGTCATATGAGTTGTTTTTATTACTACCTCCATATTTATGCAAATGACGTCATATGAGTTGTTTTTATTACTACCTCCATATTGTGATCATAAGTGCAGCGGAAGGCTTTGCACTCATAACGGAACAGTGAAAACAGTGGCTCTGAAGGACTGAAACCCCAATTTTTAGGGGCTAGGGCATTTATTAGTAGTGCATCTATGTTTTGAGTTCCTGAAAGCCCCCTTCCCAGGGGGAAGAAATGGGAAACCCTTTGACATCTATAACTGCAAGAGTAGGCTACAGTAAGCTTCCTTGCTGAAAGAGAGAGAAAGACTGGACTAAAGAAGGAACTATTAGGAACTGCATCAGTCATCCCTCACTCCGTTTTCTGTCGTAGCCTTCTGCGTTCGATAGCAAACGTGTCTTAAGTAATTCGCTTTCATTTGTGTTAGAGGTCTTGTGGGGTGTAGAGGTGTGCCCGTGTTCACATATGAATGTTTCATGAAGTTTTCACTTCTCCCCTCTTTGACCGGGGTGTTTTTGCCCGGGAATAACAGGATTTCTGGTGATTCCTTGTTCCCGGTGTGTTGATTTGAATTTAGCGCACTGGTTTTTAGGGCTCGGTGGCTAGCCGCAGGGGCACGCGAGTCAACGAGCATTGTTGACGAAAGGCGATTTCGTGAAGCCAGCTCTTGATGTGTTCGCGAGAAGTGGACTCCACCGGGTTTTGCAGGTATGTCAAGGCTGTCAGTGTTAACTAGGTGATGCAGGAAAGGATGTTAGTTGTGCTGATAATAAAGTAAGGAATCTGTTAGTTACGGAAATCGGGTTTGCAGGAGTTTCTGAGAAGATCGCATCGCGTGTGGAAGACGTTGGCGACTGCGTTGACCTTGAATAGTCGCTGTGAGGGAGCCTCACGTATCACCCTCTCAGTTCGACTGGTTTGTGATATATGCTATATTGACTGTCAACCTCAGTGGGTGCCCGTTGGTACGGAATTGGCTAGAGATTGGTAGATGTCCACGACGCTAGGTGATCGCGAGAAAATTACACCTTGGCTGGACGGCAAGACTACCGCCGCTGGTGCAACGAAGTGCTCGGTGTTACAGCTTCGTTATGGGGAGTTGTTAGCTTGCCTTGTTGAGCAGAGGTACCCTGAGTGAACAGAGTCACGAGACTCAGGTAGTCTCGTATGGTAACCAGATTGTGGGCTGTGTGAGCCGAGTGGGGAGAGGCCTTGTAGGTAGGTGCTGGTTTGGGAGAAAACCCAGGCAGAGCTTTAATAAGTAAATGTTGGTAGCACTGACCCATGTACTGTATGTAAATATATTTGTGAGCAGTTGTGGTAGTGTTTCTATTTGGAGTTAATTTCTTTGTGTAAATATCTTCAGTGAGCAGTTAAGTGTTTTGTTTGGAGAAAATTCTTACTGTAGGATTAGCGATAACTGTAAATTAAAGTTTTGTAAACCCTACCAATTGTTTGTACATCCCATCAGGAGATTCTCTGTATTGAGTGTTACAGGTGAGCCCTAAAACAGAGGATGGCAGCTTAAGCTCAGCTCATTACAAATAGATGATGTATCGACTGCCTTGGGTTCCATTGCAAGTTAAAAAGTTTAACCTAGTCTGGAAACAGTGTATGGGATGCCACAATAAGTATTAATTGAAACAGTGTGTGGGATACCACTTGAAGTACAGAGGGTGTAAATTGTCCCTTGAAGATAGAAGCAGCCATTTCAAGAATTGGTCGTCATGAATTTACCGCTCTTACTTTAAATATGAGATCAACCGCCTCCTATTGGTTACTGAAAATAAAAGTATCTCCCTTTAAACTGAATGTAAATGTTTTTGCACTGCAGTGATATGGATGTCATTATTCATTTTTCACAATGTTACAAGTTTCAACAGTTGAGCATAAATGTTATGCGAGTTTAATGCATGTCACATTTATCCTCATAACTATGTTTGCTATAGCATATAGGAAAACATACTGGGATTCAAGGAGTTAGGAGAAACTGATGTGGTAGAGATGCTCAAGTCTCATTTGGAAGTATTGACTTAAGGTGACTTGATGCAAATGATACAGTAAGAGGAAGAGGGAGGAGGAGGAGGCTCAGGAGACAAAACAAGTTACCCCAGAACAGTAACAGCTGTTAGTGAAAATGCTGTCTGAATTGATCATATGGAAGAAAAAAAAAAAAAGACTTTAACCTGGGGTACAGTTTACAAGTTGGAAGGATATTATCTAGTGTTAGTGTTCCAGAGAATTATATTGAGAAAAACAGCAATGGGAAAGCAATCAGCCCTAACTCAATTTTTCAAGGTCTCCCCAACCATAAGTGCTGCTTCCACCTTCAATGCAGAAACTTATCCTATAATACCCCTTTTCAATGCAAGTACTCTTGATAACCCATTGGAACTTACTGATGCCCCTTCACCCAGAGTTGGTCTACAAAGCTCTGTTTCGGTCAGCCTTCCTGATGACCCACACACCTCTGATCCACCACCTCAACAATCACCAAACTACTTCTTGTGAAAAAGTAAACTCTGGATTTGTGGATTTTTTTTTTATATATATCATCATATTGTTTGATAAAAAGGTTTGTAAAAAATGTCTGATTCAACTTTTTATAAAATTAACCCATTTCTTTACTGCAGAGTTACATTCCACACAGACTCATTAACATAAAATAAATTAATGGACATACAGCATTTCAATGCTGCTGTATTGTATCCACACTGACTAAATTAGTGTCTAGTGAAGTCACAGGATAGTTTATCTATAATAGTCGAAAATTCCTCTCGTAAATATTTCATTTTACATTTCACGTTAAGAAATTACATCTGCAAAGAAATCTGAAAAGATACTGCAAATAGAAAAATACATATAGGACTCTTGGAAATTGTATTAAAAACTTTCTTCACATTATTACTTTGGCATAATCTGTAAAATATAGACATTTATTTTGTTATGACAAGACAAAACCTGCATAAAACAGCAATTTGCTACATAATTCACATTTCATTCTTTCTCCATTTGTCTTTCATTCTCGTGGTCACTAGATGCTAAATGCCTAATATTAACTCTAAGAAGGCAGGCTGCATGAGTGGGATCCTCCATGAGAGCCGAATAAACCAAAGCAGCATGTGCAGCTACTGATGCACTTGGAGTCTTAAGAGCTTTGGCAAGTATAGCAGCTAATAAGAGCTGAGATTGTGCTGGCCTAGCCAAAAATATTCGCCCAGCTGCGGTTACTAAGTCTGCATGGGTGGATTCTGATGAGGATGATAAAGACGATATGCGTTGAAGGATATCTGGGGCAGAATCCAAATATGGAGCTAAAGTGCCAAGAACATGAAGGACAAGAGAAGGGGCTGTTTCTTGAACAGTGCCTCTACACAAAGCTCTGGTTACTGCTTTCAAGAGGTTATGTGGTAATTCTGGTTGGGTCAAGGATAGCTCAGGTTTCGTATCATTTGCAGATGTGGATGGATGGGATGCAGATTCATCCAGTTCAGAGTGATCTGTATCAACACCCATACATGAAGGTGCAGATCCCAGGGATTGACATACATGATTACTTTCCACAGGTATTGTAGGAACAACATTATGAAGGCATTCCAAGGCAGCTATAACAACTCTTTCAGTTGGTGCATCCAGCAATATCTCAAGTATCGAAAGACACAGTTTATGAGCTGCAGGACTCACCTGAGCTAAAACTCCCATACAGCTAACTGCACCACGAAAACTCTGATAATCACTGCAAAATGGCTTTACTTCCTCAATTAGGCAACAAACATTACTTTCTGTGCTAACCAGAGGAAGAACCTTGAGCTTCTGAGTTTTAAGATAGCCTGGATCCTTAGCACGAACTAAGAAATATTTATAATGAGGCCCAAAGATCTTCCGAATATCTCCCACTGAAGAGAGGAAGTCCAGCACCAAGTACGATATCTCTGGAACATTCCGACCAAGGATCTTACAAACTGAAGGTTGTATCATCTCGAGCATATCTTTCTTCAGATGTGGATGATCTTTGGTCCAATGAAGAAATAATTTTGCTGTAGCCACAAGGACTGCTGGAGCTCTTGATGACAGAAGTTCATCTAAGGCATTTAAAAGAAGAATTAGCTCTTCCTCAGTTTTTGGGGTGTATCTGCCAAAAGAAAATAAATAAAACATTAGTAAGGTTGCATCTATATTGACAGTACATACTGATGTTTGCAGATGATTTGGTTCTGAGGGCAAATTTAAGTGGGAAATGGCAGAGGCTGGTGTTTGAGTTTGGCAGAGTAGGTGAGAAAAGGATATTGAGAGTTAATGTGAATAAAAGTAAGGTTTAACATGGTTTAGAAAAATGATGGCAGTAGATAGACCTATGAGAGCTATGTGAACCATGGAGGAAGGGAAGGGGCAAAGGTCCTGGGTGCATAAACAAACATTTGGACAGACATGTTCACTGTCTGTAAAAGTAGGTATATTTGATGGTATAGTAGTACTAACAATAACGTATGGATGTGTCATGGGCCCTAAATACAGGCCCGTCATGAATTATCACGAAAGCCCTTGGATCTTCACGTCTCATCTTCCTTGTGGCTACCAGCATATTCCTGAATCGTGTTCTTTTGTGATTTTCCAAAAGAAGGAACAGTGAAGGGGCCAAGCGAGGAGTCTTCCCTCTAAGGCTCTTTCATGTCATCTTGAACCCAGGAAACAGACGAAGAAAGACCCATTCCCCCACATACAAAGAGGTGTATGTTTCAGAGGTGGAGGGAACAAGGAGAAGCAGGAGACCAAACTGGAGGTGGAAGGATAGAGTGAAAGGAATTTTGAGCGATCGGGGCCTGAACATGCAGGAGGGTGAAAGGCGTGCACGGAATAGAGTGAAATGGAATGATGTGGTATACCGGGGTC
>JAYMFT010231450.1:0-11188 GCA_038088735.1 Panulirus argus
TGCACACCTACATAAATTCATATATATATATATATATATATATATATATATATATATATATATATATATATGAGCTTGAAACTTCATATAAACATTTATTTTTTTCGTGAAATTATTTCCCTAAGTGCCTAAACTCTTGTAATAATAAACCTATCTACTGTACTGATTGATTTAAAGTAAACTATGGATTTGAATACAATTACCTGCTCGTTAAAGAAGTCAAAGTTGGCAAATTAAAGGTCATGAAGACACTTGGTAGCCATGGGCTGTTCGCTATTCCCCAAGTGGGTATCCAGGCTGAGTATCCTTGAGTAATCCGCGTTCATATGCGAACGTTCAGACGTAAGGGATTTGTATCCACCCGGCTCACTAATGATGTTAGTATTTTAGCTCACTGACGACCTGACACATTTGACTCTTTCAGAACTGATCAAATAAATATTTGTGATTTAATGTTTTGGAGAAACGGTGATGCGATGCGTCAAAATACATATAAAACCACTTCAAAGGGAAATGCATAAATGTGTATTACGCATGGGGTTAGTTCAGCGTTTGGGTTCGTTCCAGCTCTTAACCCGAAATTTTTTTTGGGGGGGTCCGTTTGCCGTGGGTGCGTTCCGACACAGCATCAAAGCCTTTATTTAATGCCCTGGTTGTGGTGTCATTTGGCGTTCCGAATCTGTACCGCTAAAGCTGTGAATATTTATTGGTTTTGGGTGGGAAACAGCATCACCGTGTTTGTGAAAGTACGGTATAATATAATATAATGATATAATATATTTTAATATGATATAATATAATGTAATATGATATAACATTATTTAATATAATATAATATAATATGATATAATATAATATAATTCAATATATAATTCAATATAATCCGTAGACAGTTAAAATATTCTTTTATAGAATCGTTCAATATGTTTGTTAGTTGCGTTAAAGTTTATTTACGTCTCGAAAGCAAACAACTGGTAAAGTAATTTCGCTGTGGGAATATATGGTGGGGCTGTGACGAAGAACCGCTGGGGATTTATGGAGCCTTTAGCAGCAGCTGGGAATTTATGGAACCATTATCAAGAACTGCTGGGAATTTATGGAGCCATTACCAAGAACTGTTGGGAATTTATGGAGCCATTACCAAGAACTGATGGGAATTTATGGAGCCATTACCAAGAACTGTTGAGAATTTATGGAGCAATTACCATGAACTGTCTGGAATTTATACAGCCAACAACAAGAATTGTGGGAATTTATGGAAACATTGCTAAAAACAATTGGAATTCTTGAAGCCATTACCAAGAACTATGGCAATTTATTTTGAGTCATTACCAAGAACTACTGGGAATTTATGTAGCCGTTACCAAGAATTTATGTGAATTTATGGAACCGTTGTCTAGAACCGCTGAGAATTTCAGGACGATGCCTGGAATGGAAGGATTTCTTGCTGGACTTCCAGTATTTGCGAAAGAAAAAGAGAAAACGGGTATACATAGTCATCAACCACCTTGATTTCTTTCCAAAGTTTCTGGAATTCCCTAATGGAAGCAGAACGTCTCGGGATATTGTTTCTTGGAGAGAGTAAAGCATCTTATGATTCTTTTTCTTTTTTTACATAGACGTAGATGCGTTTTGGAAAAGTCAATCAGAAGAGAGGAGAAAAAAAATTTGTTTTTTTTTGACACTTGCTCATAAATATCAGAATAGAGTTAGTTCACTAAAATGGCTGGGATGATAATGATAGTAATAATTATAATGATAATGATGATGATGATAATAATAATAATAATAATAATAATAATAATAATAATAATAATGGTGATGATAATAATGATGATAGTAATAATGATAGTATTAATAATAATAATGATGATAACAATAATAATAATGATAATGATAATGATGAAAATGATTATGATGCTATTGATGATAATGATAAAGATAATAATGATGATGATAACACTAGGTATCGTCTCTATCATCGTAATTGATGGTCATTACAGCTGTGAATATATTCATAGTGATCAGTGGCTAAGCCTTGCTCATCTTAGACCAGATGTTCCTGTTTACAGAACAATTTACTGGCGTATTTACGGTCCTTCGTCTGCAGCAGCTTGCCTAACGCTTAACCCTTTTGTCATGACACGACCCTTGAGCACGACTGTACGACCCTCGAGCGTCGTACGACGACACGACCCTTGGTCGTGTGTAACGAGACCTATGGAATTATAAAGGAATCATGTTGAAGATGGCGGCAATCATACCTTAAAAATCGTACCGTCGTTCTCATGGGTCGTACCGTCGTGCTCAAGGGTCGTACCGTCGTGCTCAAGGGTCGTACCGTCGCGTCGTGCACTCAAGCAAGCTCCTCTGCATCACCTCTCACGACTCATGTCAAAGACTTTCCCCCGTGTACAGGAAAAAGTCTGCACAAAGTGCATTCCTCTTCGCTCTGTGTCCGGTCTGTTTTGGGCTCGTCCTCGATGTAGTGTGTTTATCGCTCGTCCTCGAGGTACTGGCTCGGAGGAATAGCAAGTCTCATTCGCAGGGGGAAAGAGGAACCAGAGGACGTGCGGAAGAGCGAGTTCGAAGGTACGTATTTCGCGCAGCAAGAGCGGAGGCAAAGGTATGTTAGTCAACCTCCCCCTGGGCCACTCCCTCCTCTTGGTCCACTCCCTCCTCCTAGTCCGCTCCTTCTTCCTCGACCGCTCCCTCCTCCTAGCCCGCTCCTCCCTCCTAGTCCGCTCCCTCCTCCTAGCACTTGGGGATGAACCAGGAGAGGTAGCCATGGACTTGCATAGCTATGCCCCTTTGTTCTGGGGGTGAGAAGGACGTTCTTAGTGTACCAACAAAGTAGTGCGTTGCCAAAGATGTCTCCGGAGGTTCTTGTGCTGTGGGTGAGAGGGTGTTCCTCACCCCTAGAAAAGTCCCCTGAGCGAGGGAAAGAAATCTGTTGATACAAGTTACAGGGTAAAAAGTAGTGTGACTCATACAGAAGCAACGTCGGTAAGGGGGGATAGGGTGTGCGAGGCATCTTGAGGAAGGGGTTATCCTCCTCTTCTTCCTCCTCCTACTCTTCCTCTTCCTCTTCCTCTCCTCCTCCTCCTTAGTGTGAATCTTACAGAAGTAACGTCGGTCGGGAATTTAGGTTGTGTGAGGCATCTTAAGAAAAGGTTATCCACCTCTTCTTCTTCTTCCTCCTCCTCCTCCTCCTCCTCCTCCTCCTCCTCCTCCTCCTCCTCCTTCATCTTCGTCTTCCAGCATCCCTCCAGTATCTCTTCTTTGTGTTTTGAAATATAGCTGTTCGTTGACACTGACGCGGTCCAAACTTGGGCGTCATTGTTTCGCTGTGTTTCTCGTCCAACCACGCCTCTGGTCCCTCTCTCGTCGGCCGGATGGCTGGGGAGGAGAAAGGGACGCGTGCGATCCATCTCATTGTATTAGGAGGGCAAGAGGTGCCAACCTTCCCAGCGGTTTTTCATTTGAACCTCTATAAATATGACTGAATAAGCGTACGCACGTTTTCTCTGTCTCCTTTCAAAACTTACTATCACAGAGGAGCTTGAGTGAATATATGATTTCTGTAGACTTTGATATCCTGAGGAGGTGGGAGCCGTCGGCGTGACAGTAGCCCGTGTCCAACAGACACCTGGCAAACGTAAAAAAGGAAAACAAGAAATAAGACATCAAGCAGCGTTTCTGTTTATGTCTTGGCCTCCGGTGGAGGTTGACTGATTTGGCTACAGAGGTTTCCCCACATTGGACAGTGCCTTGTACGTGACACACCGAACGACTTAGCGGGCGACAGACAGACAGCCTTAGTAATGTCTGAGGGATGAGTCATGGTCGTATATAAGTCCCTGGCTGGGTATACAGCTCCATGGCAGAGTGTATAGGTCCCTAGCAGAGTATAGATATATCTGGCTGATATATATGCTCCTTGGAGCGTATATAGGCCTCAGACAGCATTAATTGGTGTCTAGAAACGTATACAAGTCCTTAGCGACGTACAGGGTCAGCAATAAAACATTCCCTCCCCCCCCTCCTTCCCCCCTCGCCATATATTTTCAAAGGTGATACAAGGTTAAAGTTTATTGTGGGTATAAGTATATGACGCTCTCAGGGCGAAATCAACGTACATCTGATCGCCGAGCCTAGTCTTTCTAACGGTGTGAGCACCGGTAACCCGCCTCAGTGTGCCTCAGGCTATCTTAAGTAAAGAATGTTCTTTCTTTACTCTTCCTGGGTGCCACATAATTTTGGGAATTTCGCTTCTGGGCGGTGTATTTCGTCCACCTGTGCTTCAAGAAGGTTAAATTTCACTTTTCTAAGGAGGAAAAAGCCCGGTCTTCGCCTGGAAGCGAGAGAATACGAGTACACGTGAGATTAATTCAGAACGCACGATCAGGCGGCAGCTTTCTGCACTGCAGATGATAATCAAGGCCAAAGGAGACATGAGAAACTACTTAAATATGACATCGCCTTTGAAAATGTATGAGGGAGGTGGACAAGGTATTTTGTGGACGCTGTGTCTAGGTACCAAACAGCATATATAGGCCCCAGATAACATATATAGGTCCCAGGCAGCATAAATGGGGTCCCTGGAAGCATAATGAGGTCCATAGCAGCATATAGAGGCCCCTGTCGGCATATATCGGTCCATAGCAGCATATAGAGGCCCCTGGCAGCATATATCGGTCCATAGCAGCATATAGAGGCCCCTGTCAGCATATATCGGTCCATAGCAGCATACAGAGGCCCCTGTCAGCATATATCGGTCCATAGCAGCATATAGAGGCCCCTGTCAGCATATATCGGTCCATAGCAGCATATAGAGGCCCCTGGCATCTTCCTGTAGATGGACTGGATGTCGTGGGCGGAGGGGCGGGGGCGAATCCCTCCCCCCCTCCACCTATCTCTTCCTAGACGACGTGTCTTTCCCATCACCTGACGCCCATCACCCTGACGCCCCTCACCCTCACCGCCCATCACTCATCGCCCACGCACGCCCAGGGGCACGTCACGCCCATCCCCTCACGGCCATCAGTAACAGACCAACTCACCGACGTTGTCCTTGAGGGGGGGAAAAACTCGCCCCATCACTCTCTCGCACCAAGCGACCCATCACCAGCCACCTACTCTCACCCCCTTACGCGCCTCTCACAACCTCCTTTCCTCCCACTTTTTCACAACACCCCCTCTCTCCACCTCTCACAACACCCCCTCGCTACAAGCCTCACAACCCCGTCTCTCCTCCTCTCACAACACCCCCCCTCTTTCCACCCGTCACAACGCACCCTCTCTCAACTATTCACAACCCCCTCCCTCCACCTCTCACAACCCCCTCTCTCCACCTCTTACAACCCCCTCTTTCTCCACCTCTCACAAACCCTTCTCTCTCAACCTCTCACAACCCTTTCTCTCTCTACCTCTCACAACCCCCTCTCTCTCCACCTCTTACAACCCCCTCTTTCTCCACCACTCACTGTCCCCTTTGTCTCTACCTCTCACAACACACCCTCTCTGCACCCCTCACAACACACCCTCTCTCCACCCCACACAACCCTCTCTCTCCACCTCTCACAAGCCCCTATTTTTCCTCCCCCTATATCACCCTCACCCCCTAACCAACCACTTCCCACCCCTCATCACCCCTCTCCCTGCCCTCATAAACCTCCCCCGTCCCTCACACCACCTTTCCAGCCCTCCCCTCATCGCCCCTCACGCTACAGGGAGGGGAGCATGTGTCCGTGTGTTGGCTAACCCCTCCTGGTTCTCCCTTTGGGTCGTTATGTCTCCCCTCATTACTTGCCTCGGGGCGGGCGAGGGGAGACAAAACTTCCCTCCCCCCGTCCGCCGCTTGCCCTACCCTCATTTCCTCCCTTCTTCCTCCTCCTCCTCCTCCTGTCCCACAACTCACCAACTACAGTAATTAAAGCCCGTGATTAACGAGCGTAATGATCTGGACGACACGTGAATTATCTATGTGGGCCGTGTGGCATGTGACTGTGTTGCCAGTGAACGCTCGGCAACAGCTTCTTCGTATTTGATTATCAATTTGATTCTATCTGCATAATATGCGTATGCAAATTATTCAATTACGTAATCATCTCGTCATTGGATTTTGCTTCCCTGTAGCTAACCTCTCCTTATCTCCCCTCAAGCATATACTCGCCCCTATTAAGACTACATACTCCCCGCTCTCCTCTTCTCCCCACTTATAGATCCTCCCCTTCCTTATCCTCCCTCCTCTCCCTCCCCCCCCCCCCTTCTTCTTACGCTCCCCGCTCCCCTCCTCTTCCTCTCCCAGGGTGAGACGTGTCCCAGCAGCTGTCTGTCTAGGCCACCGTCCACGGCCGCCCACCCGCCCACCCAACCTGCTGGAAGAACATCACGTCTGGGTCGCCTCCTCCCGCCCACCTGGTCTTCCCTCCCTCCCCCTCGCTATCGTCTTGAGCTAATGGTTGTAGCCTGATCGTCTCTGGGGGTTGTGGAGGAAGTAGCAGCCTTGGGAGAGGAGGGGCTACGGAACACCAGAGGCTGGAAGTAACAGCAGCAGGAGAGAGGAGGCTACGGAACACCGGAGACTGAAGTAGCAGCAGTAGCTGTGGGAGAGGAGGGGCTACGGAACACCAGAGACTGGAAGTTGCAGTAGTAGCTGCGGGAGAGGGGGCTACGGAACACCGGGGACTGGAAGTACCAGCAGAGGGAGAGAGGAGGCTACGGAACACAGGAGACTGGAGGTATCAGTAGCCTATGAATGTGAGAGAGAGAGAGAGACAAGAGACAGTGGGAGACCAGTATCCGCTCTACATCCTCACCCGCCCTGTCTCCTTTGGTGGGGCGATCCCGTCCGACGTCGCTGGCTTGTTGTATAGCAGGGCTGGACGACCAACGACTTGGCTCGCTTGGTTTTGAAGTGTTGTGTAACAGGACAAGTCGGGAGAATTCGCGGGACAAGTTGAGGACAGGAAGTGATGTGTGACTCTTTGCTTCAGTACAATTCCCCTTTGAGGTGACCAGGTCACGCGGTCAGGTCAATTGATAATGCTGTAGTCGGCAACCTAGAGACCTGGGACCAGGTCATACAGCCAGGTCATTTAGTAATGGTGTGGTCGCCCATACAGTGACCTAGGACCAGTACATACGGTGAGGTCAGTTAATGCTGTAATCACCCATGCAGTGACCTGGGACCAGGTCATACAGCCAGGTCAGTTAATAATGGTGACCTGGGATTGAGTCGTACAGTCAGGTCAGTTATTAATGATCTGGTCACCTACACGGAGACCTGTCTACTACAGTGGGTTCACACTGTACTGGGCATCTTCCTGTACCCACCTCTGTACTCCTACCATCCCATACTGTCTGCTGTATCATCCACCCCGCTCCACCCAACAGACAGACTTGTATACAGCCCTGTACCATTATCTCAACGCCCCCAGTTTATCTCTTTAAGAGCCAGGTATGTTGTGTGGGGATTCTCCTTGACGATTTTGTATGTGTGTGTGTGTGTGTGTGTGTAGAGAGAGAGAGAGAGAGAGAGAGAGGAATAGATACAGAAACTAATTTTACTACTCAGTCGTAATCCACATTTTTATTACCCAATTAACGGTTCCCAAAAACGAAATGTCTGACGACTTTATACGAGTCAAACTCGTACATCTAATGACAAAACCCCTCCCACCACAACACTGCTCTGATGTGTGGGGACTTGTGCACGACTTTTGTGCATTTATAGCAACGCTGTGTCTTCTTTTGTTATGAAGAGGAGATTCAAATACTTTGCAAGTGGCTTTTTGCACCTATAGAACACTGGAGGTGAGATCATGAGATAAAAGAACATCAACGAGTAACAAAATCCCCATTGTGGCATTTATAGCTAAAGAAATCACGCTTTTGTCTACGCCTTTGATCGTAAAATATTTCATCTGGTGTGAGTCGCACAAATCGTAAATAATCGAAACTTTTGCCAACGCACTCTTTAGCTTGCGTTGGATTAGTGCAGCTGAGCCGTAGACGCGAGCGACACTCATTTAGCGATGAATGCGTCTTTGGTTATCCAGTTATCCGGTTTATTAGGGGAGAGGGGGAAGGAGTGGGTTACATGGAAGGATACGTAGATGAAGAGAGTCCTAGATCGCACACGCCAGTTAATCTTTGGAGTTTGAGTCGAGTCGACGCGTAGAGAAATGTTAGAGTCTGGGGTTATTTGTCTAGAGCCGACGTGTTTCCCGTCCATGGCGTCGGTGAGGTGAGGATGAGATGCGGACGAGCAGAACGCTTCCGTGACGACCCCCTTTTCCTCCCTCATTGCTCGAGCACCACCACCCATTCCACGACCACCCTGACGGAGACACGACGACCCTCCCCATACTGGCCAGACATAATGTAAATGATATTGATGTTGTGCTGAAGGAATATCCCTACTTCCTCAAGGCTTTAGTAAGCCCCTTTGCTATATCTGTATATACTCGCGACTCTTGCCAGATGCTTCTGGTAATATTGTACAGGGGTACGTAAATGACAGCAGTAGGAGCCCGATTCCTCCATCAAGGGAATAAAGCACCGAAACTAAAACGGAACTGAGAGTCAGTCCTTAGGCATGCGTGGCATACGTCACTAATGCTGTCCTGCGCTGAATATCGCAATAATCCTTTTTTTCAGAATCACGAATACGAGGATGGTTCTTTGCTTTAGCTCCTTGGGGTTTGACACAAGGCTCGCTCCCTCGCCACACGGTCCAGTAGACGAGTGAGGAGAAGCACTTTTAGATCTTCTCTTTCGTCAGAAGGGCTGTTCGGGTGACAGAGTTGTTTGCCCGGCGCTATGAACGATAAGATGGGATCCGTGGCTTGGAAATTCGCGGGTGTTCATGCACTGGGAACACATCAGTCGTCCTTAACCAACAGGCTGGTCATTTTAGACAGGTCGAAGGAGAAAGATGAAGAGGTTTATAAAGGCCTGTTTTATATGAAATACCCAAAGCCATCTATATATATATGATCTTGTCGTGGGAGAACATAGCTCTTTGTGAGATCTTAAGCGTTGGGACAACAGACTGTTTTAATGGGACACATTGCCCAGGCTCGGATTAACGACTCTATATTAGATATCCCATGTTTCAGTCACACGTCTTCAGCTTCATGCCTCGTTACGAAGTGAGTGAGTGCTAACTAGATTATCTTGACGGTAAAAACAACAAGAAAAACTTCCGAGGTGACTTTACTATCACCCGGATGGTGTCCGAAGTCTTGGGTGGAGCTTTCATTCGCACTCTGCCCACTTGAGTTCGAGTTAATCTGGTTTTATTGGACATTAGTAGTGTCGAGAAGGAGCTCACTGAGCCCGGAAGGAGCTCAGCGAGCCTGGAAAGAGCTTAGCGAGCCCCGAAGAAGCTCAAGCGAGCCCGGAAATAATTAGAAAGTGATTGTTGTGGAATCTTTATCATCTCAGCTGACCCAGTTGGAAGAGAGAGCCTGTTTGGTACCCAGTAGGCCGAGACTAGGTCAGCTAACCCAGTAGGCCAAGAATAGATCAGCTAACCCAGTAGGCAGGGAATAGGTCAGCTAACCCACTAAGCAGAAAATAGGCCAAGAACAGTTCAGCTAACCCAGTAGCCGAGACTAAGTCAGCTAACCCAGTAGCCTAAGAATAGGTCGGTTAATCCAGTAGCCCAAGACTAGGTCAGCTAACCCAGGAGGCAGGGCACGGTTGGGCTATCCCGGTATCACGAAAATGGTACAAGCATCCCGTTAAGCGATGCGCGGAGTCGGACAACCCAGTTGAACCGTATGGATGCGCAACCAGTGGCCCGCGGGCCGAATGTTTAACAGCTCTGAACTACGTTGATGTGTGGCCCGTAATGCCTTGCGTTTAGATTGAGGAAAACGTCATCGAAACAGCCATTGCCTCGTGATACATTTCGCTGCAAGTCTGTGGAAGGAGAATTTTGCCCAGTTTCTACATCTGCTCGGTTAAAGTTTGGCATCCGTTGCGTACGTGAGAAGTTTGCTGATTTTTGCGTGCTTATGCGGCCCCCCACTTATATCCGCGAATAGACATTGACTCTCGCGAATCTAAAATAAGTCTCAGGTTTGGAGAAAGAACTGAACCAAGACAGCCTACACTACGACTGTCAAGAGACATGACACAACGTAATGTCAGAATAGTCACACCAAGAAGCCGTTTTCTAAATGGTTGTTACATTTTTTTCTTCATCTCCACTGCGTAAGTTTAGGCATAATGAATAATCAAAAAAACCTGTTTAATCAACATTTTATGCCTCACCGGCTCTTCGTAATGAAGCAACTGTGTCTTCTTCTAAGCCCTGTTGCCAGAAAGAGCTTATGATTTACTCCATCGATGTGCTGACCCAGATTTAAAACTGCTGGCAAGCCTCCTTCAGAGCACCGGGGGGCGCACAGATTAAGCTGTGTTAAGGGGTAGAAATATATAAGATATTTAAGTGGCACGAGCGTATTGCCATCGGAAACCCATATGAGGTCATAAAGTGAAACCTCACGGCTTGTATGAGGAGTGAGTCCGGACCCTCACGGTATGCTAAGCGCCAGTAGATTAATCAGTTTATTCGTTTTATTCATTTCGGTTTCTGAGAAGTCAAAAGGCAGCGTCGAAGAGCAAAGAGCAGTGTGATTATTCTTTGGAAGGTGAATTTCGGTTTACGGTAATTGTTCGTCGATTGGAGTCTGATTATTCTAAGGGAAGTTTAGGTTTAGTCGAGAACGGTATGATTATTTTAGGGGAGTTTCTGCTTGTGACGAACGTCGTTTAAAGGAGTATTTGATTATTTTTAGGAGAGATTTTTAGGTGTTTAGGGAAATTTCGAGTGGCAGAATAGGTCGAGTTTAACACTATTTAGATATTTTTTGACCTGTTTTTAAGGGAAACAGACAAGAAAACAGAGTTATATCAAATATTCTCTCTTTTTTCCTAGTGTTTCTATATCTATAGTTTACTATTGATAGCCCGATTATAGCACTATATGACCTCTCTTATACCATGCTAAAAGTGTTGTATCTTCTTTATGGCGACCGTCTAAAGGGGAAAAGCATTACATTTGGAATCTGTTAATGGAAAGACCCTGCATATACTTTTATATACATATATATATATATATATATATATATATATATATATATATATATATATATATATATATATATATATA
>JAYMFT010231461.1:0-11187 GCA_038088735.1 Panulirus argus
TCACACAAGCCTCCTTTCGAAGCTCACTCACTCTTACTACTCTCTTCTCCTCGACATTCTCTCTTCTCTTTTGAAAACCTCTACAAATCTTCACCTTCGCCTCCACAAGGTAGTGATCAGACATCCCACCAGCTGCGTCAGAAGTGAAGGGAACAAGGAGAAGCAGGAAACCAAACTGGAGGTGGAAGGATGGAGTGAAAAAGGTTTTGAGTGATCGAGGCCTGAACATCTAGGAGGGTGAAAGGCATGCGCACAATAGACAGAATTGGAAGATGTGGTATACTGGGGTCGACGTTCCATCAATGGACTGAACAAGAGCATGTGAATGTTTGGGGTAAACAGTGGAAAAGTCTGTGGGGCCTTGATGTGGATAGGGAGCTGTGGTTTCATTGCATTACACATGACAACTAGAAAATGTACGTGAGAGCATGTGGCCTTTCTTCATATATTTCCTGGCGCTACCTTGCTGACGCAAGGGGTGGCAATGATGTTTTCTGTAAGATGGGGTAGTGCCGGCAATGGAGAAAGGAAAGCAAGTATGAGTATATATATTTTCTTTATTTATTTATTACACTTAATTGCTGTTTCCTGCATTAGCGAGGTAGCACCAGGAAACCGACGAAGAGAGATCCATCCACTCACATACATATATATACATACATGCACATACATACACAATACATACATATACATATACATGCATATACACATGTACATATTCATACTTGCTTGCCTCCACCCATTCCTGATGCCACCCTGCCCCATAGGAAATAGCATTGCCACCCTCTGCATCAACGAGGCAGCTCAAGGAAACAGATGAAAAAGGCCACATTCGCTCACACCCAGTCTCTAGCTGTCCTATATAATGCACCGAAACCACAGCTCCCTATCCACATCCAGGCTCCACAGACCTTTCCATGGTTTACCCCAGATGTTTCACATATATGTATATATATATATATATATATGTGTGTGTGTGTGTACGTGAGTGGATGGGTCTTTCTTCATCTGTTTCCTGGCACTACCTCGCTAACATGGGAAACAGTGATGAAATAAATATATATACAATCTTTCCTTCTTTCATTGGAGAGAGGTAGTTGACTGACACTGCTGGTTATAAAAATAACCAAGAGATGACTAAACTATAAGTATCAGTTAATTTTTCCTATACCTACTTATTTCAAGAGTAAATAATGTCATGAGCCATCTTTATGCCACATTATAATCTAATACAGGTACATTTAAAATTGGGTGTATTTTAAAATATTTCCTTTAATTATGTTATCCTACTGTAAAAAATAAAAATACAGTACCAACCTTCTTTTCTTTGCATAAGTTCTTCATTTGCTGTCCATAATATTGTGGTGAGTGTCTCTTTTCCCAACGAGCCTCTTGATATCTTTGTTCTCTCTCATCACCCTCATCACCTTTCTCGTTCTCATAATCAAGCTTCAAAGGTGCCAGTTTACCAAATCCATCATCATCAGGTGATGCAACCCCATTTATATCTCCATTTTCTGAAGACTTTAGAGTATCCCCTTTTCCTGATCCTCCTACCTCAACAGTACTAGTTTCTTCACTACCATCTTTCTTCTCAGCTCTTTGTTTGGTATTTTTCCTTAAAAAATAATAATAGTCATCCTCACTGTCATCTTGATGACCTGTCATTGATTTCTTAATAATTTCATCATATTCCACATCTTTAAATTCTTTCCATTTTTCAATAATGATACTCTGTTGGTAGTCCCCCAAACTCCCAACTGTATCTTCATCTTTTTCCTGATGTTGAAACAGATTCTTATTATAACTGATTTTTGGAAAAGTTCTACTATTTTTCTCTATTTCATTCTTTTCCTTTAGAAATTTTCCAGATATATTTGATCCTGATGCTAAACATCCAAAAATGTCTCTGTCATCCCTATTTTCTGAATCAACTTTTTCATCTGATGATGAAACTAACTGAATCCAGTTTGGATTGCTTATCGTTGACTGCCAAAGTGGTTGACACCTTCTTAATCTTGAGTGCAGAGAATACATCCTAAAACATCTCCCTGGAACTGAATGTAACAATAGATTACAAAATATCCAGAACACACAATGTTTATCTTTGAATAGCATCCTACTAACACAACATAATGTGGGACATCTGAATTTAAGAATCCGGCATATAGTTCATCTATCTATCCATCTGTCTATATATCTATCTATATCTCTGATGCCTGTTCCCTTCTGGAACTCTGTAAGGGGGATGGCCAATGCAAAAGAGTCTCTATAACTAGTAAACTCCAGTGCTGCTTTGTAGCCTTTAGTAACTCACCCTTAACAGGCCACTGGCAGAGAGCAAATCTAATGTAGTATTTGCAGAGGCTCTTGCCTAATGTTCCTACCAACTACTTCTACCTAATGCTCCCGCTTAATCTTCCTACCTACTACTACTAACTAAAGTTTCAATCTAATGCACCTAACATCATTAAATCTTCTCAAAGGTGGATCACATCACTCATACACAAAGTGAAACCATGAACTTCTACATTTATATGAAGGTGCTTCTTATTTTTTACTCGGATCACTTGGCTGATTCACTGAATGATACCACCTACATTCACACCATACATATGACACCAAATAATTAAAATGAATTCAGCTATTCCCTTAAATGGTCTGGTACTTCAGCTTGTAGGTTATGTTAAAGGAAAATTCTATTAATGGAGCTGCTGTTATGCCTGATGAATACCTGTATTTCATTTATAACAATAAAAATTAAGATGATTCTTAGCTGTTCTGAGAAGTAAGACAAGGTTTTCATAGGTTCCCTTGGTTTCTAAAGATGTTTCACCAACTTATCATTTGATTAACCCCAGAGTTTTACAGATCTTCAAAGTCTATCCGACATGACCATATTAATAGTCTATCCTTGTAAGGATACAAGGCTGCAGTGCTACTAGGCTCAATCTTTCTTCTGCAAGGTAAGCTGATGAATCTAACAACAGAGTTTACAATGAGAGCATATGACAGTGTGATTAAAGGGGTTAGTGTGATAGGCAGACTACCTGTGACATGGGGAAATACAGTGGAAGAGTATTGGAGGGAAAGAAATGGTGAAAGAAATGCATGGAATTGTGTATGACAAGGAGGCATCTAAGGACAGGGATATATGGGTAGTCTTTAGCCATGGCCATCCCCTTGATGGGGGTTCCTGGAGGATATGGGTATCAGAGTTATAGACAGACAGACAAATAAGTTTAGTGATACCTTGAAAATAATGTTTCACTGTCAAAGAAAAGCCTATCAGTGGATTCATAATAGTTAGTAAAACCTGTAGAGATCACATTTAGGAATTTTAAGTTAGGTTAGCATCACTATTAGGAGTTGGTAGGCATGTAACAACCAGGAAGGTATACTACCAGTACTACCCACCTGGGTGTCAGGAGGGTTAGTGATGGCTGCATGAGACAGCACTTCAATGGTTGTCAAGTTGCACTCCTCCAACCCAGGTAGCTGTGTTTCTGCCTCATCCACACTTGGACTACTGGCATTCTGTCCATAAACATACAATATCTCCTTGTCACGCATAACATGTGACAACATAACTCTCACAGCTCATTCTTTGTAACTCGATTTTCCTGTGGTCAGCGCTATGTGCTACCCCTGCCTTTAGGCAAAATGGAAGGAACAGTTGATAAAAGTAGTAGGTTGGAACATTAGGTAGTAGCAGTAGTCACAAGGAACATTAGGTAAAGGCCTCTGCAAACACTGCACTAGACTTACCCTCTGCCAGTGACCTGCTAAGGGTGAGGCACTAAAGGCTAAGAAGCAGCACTGGAGTTTACTTATGGAGACTCTATTTGCTGTAGCCACCTTGTTGAGGGAGTTCCAGAAAGGAACAGGCATCAGAGATATAGACAGACAGATAGCATCATTTATACATACTTACCAGTGTTTTTAAAAAGATACACAATACCAACACAAGAAACAAAACCTAACATACTCTACTGAAAACTGCAGTGTCACTGCAGATGAAGCAAGAGTTCTATTTAGCCACATGACAAAGAATAATACTTTTACACTAACTGGTCCTCAATTTCCCTGATACTCATAGCCCTCCCCATTAACAAATTTTTGTAATTTATCCAGTGTCACTATGTTCTCAGTACCCTTCAAGATCACTTCCACCAAGTCCTGTGAGTTCAGTAATATGTTTTTCTTCCACTCCATCAATTCCTGCTGTGTTGTCTTTTCAAATTCACCAGATTTTCACGTCCTTCCTCTGAATATTGTTTTGGTGAAATTCCAGTTTACGGGCACCACAGAAATAACTCAAAAGATCTGGACAAAATGCAACCCTAAACAGCCCTTATACTTCGTTGAAATGGTTAAGAATAGGGAATCATGATGTGAAGCATCGCTTTTCAGCAAAGATGTCGATGACAGTAGGGAGGGCTATGATGATCTGAGAAAAATGAGGTGTAAGGGTAAAATGAACCTCTCAAAACTTCATCAAATTTACCATAGCACAGTCGTCTAAATTTACCATATTTGTGATATCTGAAAAAAAGAAAATACATTCATACAAATTAATAACTCGTAACATTAACGCTGAAACAAGAACTGTACTATTGTTTTGTTACAGTATCAGATTATCAGTTTGATAGTTCACGTCTTCATAACTGAGACAGGAGCTAGTAACAGTACGAATAGCTTCTTACCTGTGTATATTCCGTAATCAGCCGATCCACAGTTTGCGTTACGAGTAAATAGAACTCAGCGAACGACTTCGGTCAGCAACCGCAAGTGTTCGCTAGTAAATGCTCTGGAAAACTGTTCTTCTTCAACTAACCGTTCAAGTTATCTAATTGAAATGATCTTTTTTTACAGTGTGGGTCGAGAGTACTACATTTGTACACTGTCTGTAATACAGCTGAATATACGGAACTTTGAAATTGACTAACACATCAGTTATGAACCAAAGTCTCATTTTCCTCTAAACAGAGAACATGGTTACTTTTAAGGTTTATTGCATATTAAGATTTTAAGATTTAGAGCTATATATGTATAGATATGGGAATTTCTTTTGATTTAGAAGGCAGGCAGTTCAAGATATATATTTCTTAAACACTAGAATTTGTTTTCCATTACAAGGTACGTGACCACAATGTATTTTGAATGTATGAAAATAGCCGCAGCAAAAGCAGTCACTGTTTGAATATCAATACACATAATTCTTTCAATTCATATATCTTATATCTTATAATTACAATAAACAGTGTAGTACTCTGAATTAACCAGGCCAACCCAAACTAACCTAAACAAACAAATCCAATCTAAATTAACATAACCAACTTTATCTGGTCTCACCTATTTACTTTATAGTGTGTTTAGGCGTTAAAATGTTAGTTTTTTCCTTAGTAATCATTGTGATTTTTTTTTCTCGACTCTGAAAACGAATGACTCCGGCGGCTTTCTGGATGATAGGCGACGGGCATGAGCTATGATGTAGGTCCGCCAGCATATTCGGCAGTGCCGAGAGGGAAGGCTCATACTAACAACTGGAATCATTTGAAACTAATATAAATGCGAAGAATTAAACATGTAAATTCTTGAAGTGTGACCTTTTTTCATATGAATTTATTTCTTGTAATTTTGTTTTTTCTCTGGATTTGGAGGGGTATCTTGGGCTTTTAGTGTATTAATGGATATGTACCCTTTTAAAGTTCTGGTAACTAACTTTCTTAAGACAACGGCGATCTTAAAACTGCGTCAGCATGGATAAAGACGTGGTTTACAGAGTGGAAATACCGGAGATCGTATGGAAGGGTGTCGATGTAGGGCAGGACAGACCTCAACCAATGCAGCATGTAGCTATTCCGTGTAAATGTCGATATATAGAAGAGCGTTGCTGGAGTGAAGTGTTCATCAGGGAACCATAGGTTCGGTTCTGGAAGGAAGAAATGTGTCTTGCTTTGTTGGTGTTTGGACAGCAAGTGTTGACGCGGGCCCTGGGATATGGTTGGCATCTTAGGTATCCCTAGGGCCGTCCCAGAGGGAGGCTTAGGGGCCTGCGTCAGTGAATGATAGCAAAAAAATCAGTTACTAATATTTTGTTGTTTATTTTTTATATCTTTAAATTTCATTTTCCCCTCGTCCTGGGCCCAGGGGATTTGCCACAGTGTTCCTACCCTGTTTGAGGGCCATCCAAAACTCCCTTGAACAATATACTACGCTAAATATTACACACTTGAACCCGACCATAGCATCAGACAGCATACACGGTCCGCTCCCTTTCTGCCCCATGAATGATTTCGTATGGTCCCCCGACTACCACGCATCATTCGAAGGAGTGAAACAAGCCCCTAGTTCTCGTCCACTTCCATCCCGCCCTTCCTACAGTTCTGCAGACGCGCTTCCCGTCTGAAGGGTGTGGGATAAGACCTTCAGCGCCATGGTGACAACTGGAGGCTGGTGCTGTGTGGCTTTTCTTTTCTCTGCGACGCGGAGACAATATATGCCATTGTGGAGGTAGAACTCATGGCGGCTGTTTGGGCCATGAGAAAGTGCCGCCTGAACCTGCTGGGTCTACCGCACTTCGATCACAAGCCGCTGGTGGACGCTGTGGAGAACCTACGTCCCCAGCGACTGAAGGAGACGACGACGCCGTTTCCCTTCAGGACAATATGGCATATGGGGAAGGGGCATGCAGTCGCCGACGCAGACCTCTGCATGACCCGACCCCGGTAGATCTGGAGGCAGAGGCGGACGTCACCTACTCATTAAATTGTTGCATGGTGGCCAGAGCAATGGAAGAAGTGTTGAGGCCAGTCACCTACCTGACCCCGTTATCCAGGAGATACGTACCGCTGCTGCCCCGGACGACACCTGCCGAATGCTCCATCATGCCGTCATCGCAGATTTTCCCACGGTCAGGAAAAACGTACCAGCTTGCACTACGAGACTAGTGGAGAATACGAGACAGCCTGGCTACTGACGAAGGTTTCGTGCTTCACGGCGCCTGACTCATCATTCGCGCCGCATTTCGCCGCAACGTAGAGCGCCGCGAGCGGCAGAGTGGCGGTCTGGCGTCATGAGTAACGTCGTGATCACCGTGCAGGCATGTGACGCGCGCCAGACCCTCCAGCCATCCCAGGTAAATCTGCTTTACGCCGATCGTCTGTCCAGGTGGCCACACGTTGGTCAGTATGAAGCTTCGCTGATGTGGGCGGACCTTCTCCAAGCGCTGGGGCGTGACACCACGTCTCATGACCGCATTACTCGCAAGCCAAGAGTCATGCAAAGGCTTGTGTGAAGCAGGTGAAGCACCTCATTATCAAGACCACTGGTAATGTCTATCTGGATGATGAATACTTCGACCGAGGACTGCTGCTGGAGAATACACATCACCCTCCCCTTCCCAGACGGGCGGTCACCCGCTCAGATGCTCCTCGGTCACCCGCTGCATACAGCCATGTCAGCACACCGCCGCCCCTTTTCCCCCGAGTGGCAGGACGCAGCTGATTATTGTTAGTGTGAAGCACGACAGCTCCCACTGCAGCAGAAAGCGGAGGAGTACTATATTTCAAAGAAGAGTCACGCTCTGTCGGCAGAAGCCGTTAAGTTCCATGGCATTAGAAACGTTCCCTCGTGTCTCACTAATCTCAATGGTGTATACTGTTTGTGAATAAACTTAGTGTTACGTCTTCATCAGCCTCTTTGTTCCACCATTCCTACTTAGTGTTACGTCTTCATCAGCCTCTTTGTTCCACCATTCCTACTATGGTGTCCTTATAAATGAATAAAGTTAAAATCACTAGAAACGACTCGGGCTAGTTTCTTTTGTACATTTTTCACAAATTTTATTTTTTTTTCTTTTTAAACGATAGTTTTAGTTACTGTAGACACGTTAATATGATAATGGGTATAGCTTTTAATATAATAACATTTTGAGAGGCGCTGAGATACGCCTGATAAGATAACGGAGACGTCATGTCTTGTAAATATACTAAAAGACAACCATTTTACCTGGAAGATTGATTTGATGTATCTGTTTTGACCAATATAAACAATTAACTCTTTGAGAGTCAGTTTACAATATCTATAAAACATTATCTACAATAAAAGCTGCTTAGATTTTTTTCCTGAATTTTGATGTAACAAAAGTTATTTTAGATAATCGAATCATATTGGTTGGATTCTTCTATTATCGTGGTTAGTTAAAAAAAGTGCATTCTTTTGTAAATGAAGTAGTTATTCATATACCATACACGTGTTGTATATGTAGTTCTTAAATTTGGAATTTGGTGATTGGTCAAAGGTGGTCAGTTGTCAACGAGGGTAGAAGTAAGTTTGATTTGTCTTTTACACTGTTTTCGCTCATAAAATTGACGTATGTGATTAAATCTTAGTGGTATGTCTTAAGTCACTGTAGATTTAGTTGCTCTAAAGGTGTGAGGAACGTTGAAGAAACCTGTCAAGTGTAACAAAGACGCCACCCAGGTGGTTGTAAATTGAGAGGCCCTATGCTGGCCATTCTGCCCTTATCGTCTGGCATTATACCATTTTGGGTAATATGTCTTCAACCAAGGCTCATTCTTTACTCATTTATCCTCAGGATGGAAAGACAAAAGGATACATAAACGTTAAGGACACGATCAAGTTTTCCTTATTTTCCAAAATGAGTCCCAAATAGGTTATTCTTTTGCAAACAAAAGTTTGATATTTACCAGTTGCTTAGAGATATGCTTTCCCCCTTTACTTTGTTTTAACCTCTGATTGAAATAGGGACGGGCTTAGAAGAAGGAGAATATAGAGATAATAGATAACCTATCTTAATGCTTGCCAGGCCTAACCTGGAATCGAGTTTGGGTTTGGCAAGACTCCAGCGGCGTACCGCAGGGAAGTGTTCCTGGCCCAATATTCATATTGTATGTTAATGAACTACCATTACATCTGTGTAGTATACACTTTCTTAAGTATTTGCCGATGATGACCAGCTGTACAATAACACATGGGAAGGCACAGACACTGAAATACAGTTTGCTGTTTCAGTACCTTATAATACTGGTTCGGTTTGTATGCTTTCCTTTTATGTATGGACAGGTATTAGGTAATATAGTCAGATGGGAGGGTATGCTTTACATTATAATCAGGAGAGGAAGTGTATTTCATGCCGATTGGAGTGGGGAGAGGAGTTGTAAAGATGCGAAATATGCATGATCATGGAGTGATTTTAAGTTGAATAAACATTTGGCTGTCAAATTATATACTAGTATCCCATGTTTATTAATAGAATGTTTTAATGATAAAGAGAACAGAAAAAGTTTATGGCCGAATATTTTTGAGAATTCCTAAAGGAATTGTGAGACTACGTGAAGCTTACGGACACTTAAAATATTGTAGTGTACAGAGATACAGAACTACTGTAAGATTTGGTAGATTGGAGTGACATTTGGCTTGCATTCCTGGAGTTGGTGATTCAAATTGGAACAGTTTAAAGCAATTCCATTTTTCAAATAAGAATCCTTTTGAAAGAGCTAGATAGGTTACGTTTCCTAGGTCCAAACTTGGGTATATTTTTACGGCATAGTAATTTTTCTCAGTTAAAGGCAAGTGAGATTGCTGTGTAGTACAGTATAGTTTATATACATAGATATGTTATGTAATCTTGTAGCTGGCATGTAATTTCCTGATTCTACTGAGAAATAGGTGTTTTTGAGGAGAGTAAAGGGAAAACAATTTTTCTTGTGAAATTAAAAACAATCATATTAGAATAGACGTCAACAGAAAAACAATTGAAATAAGCCCCAACTTTCCCCAGGGGAAATGAATGTTTCTGGTGGAAGCATATTGCCAAGATTGCTCTAAGCTCTAAGCATCTAAACTCTGCATAAATGTGGTAGTGATAGTCGAGACACATTGATAACAGGCTTTGATTACCTATTTGTACTCAGTCTTTGTACATTATGAATAAGTAATTACTGCCTGATGTCAATGTGTCTTAACTGTCAACACCTCAGTTATGCAGAGGTTTGAAGCCTTATTTCATTTCATATCCTCAAAGTAATTAAAACCTAAAAATAGATTATCATCTAGATTGCTAGACTCCATGCCTCTTCAGAGCAAATAACATGTTATGTAATTTACAATTCTTAGTCTACCATAGCATCCTCTTGATGCCATGAGTGAAGGGTTACTAAAGAATTCATGTGTTGATAATGTATAAGGAGGCCTTTGGCTTCTTATGCACCCACCATAGATGAACTAAAATTTTATTGTTGGCGTGAAAGCATGTATCTTAGATCCATGTGAGACCCTCTTAACCAGGCAGCATAGACCTACGTGAGGTCTGGTTAAAAGGAGAACATGCAGTACAGTATAGCATGAATAACATTAACACTCACCATATATGATCCTGAATCTTGCTTATTGGGTGTGTAGTAGAGGGTTGATACCCTCTGATCATTCTACATCTTAATGTTTCACAACATATCTCTCCAAATGTATTGCTTTTCTTTCCAGAAAATGGCTCACTCATGTAATTTGGGTGTTTTTGATGTTATTAGGGAATTGCAGCTTTAAGTTATGACTTCAGACATTGCATCTTGAATGCTTCAGCAGTTTGAAAGCAGAACTTTACTACTTGGAATGAATCTGTTCTCACATTGATAGTTGATATTGAAGTGAAGCATCTTTATATGAGTAGGCTTCACAGAAGGCCCAATGTATCTAGACTGGATACAGCACTCAGTTACCAGTTCTACCTGCCTGGGTATCAGGAGGGTTAGTGATAGGTGTGTAGTGAGTCAGCACTTCAATGGTTATCAAGTTACACTCCTCTGACTCAGGTAGCTGTCTTTTCTTTCTGCCTGACTCACTCACTCATGGATTACTGCCATTCTGTCTGCAAACACACAATCTCTCCTTGTCATGCATAACACAAGAACACTTAACTCACACACACACACACACACACACATTTTTTTTTTTTTTTTTTCTCCAGTCACGGACAAAAGTCCACATCAAGGCCGGGCCCTACTTGAAATATAGATAGAGTTGAGAAAGGGGGAAAAACAGACAGGGGAAAGTATTTACAAATTTTTGAGAAAATGAAAAACATGTTTCTTGAAATGAGCCAGGTCATAGTTATTGGGAAAGACATGAGAAGGTAGAGAGTTCCACAGCTTCGACGTGTAGGGA
>JAYMFT010231472.1:0-11187 GCA_038088735.1 Panulirus argus
ATATATATATATATATATATATATATATATATATATATATATATATATATATATATATATACACACTTTGGCTTATGCCAGGTACCCAATATATCAACTAATCCTAGCTTAGGAAAGGATGAAAAGCTGGGTTGGATGTGGACTGACTGGTACAACCAGGATTCAGACCTATGCATATGATCCTGGTTGGCCAATGAATGTGTAACTGTCAGCAGTTCTAACCACTACACCATGAAGGTCCATAAGGCCTATTTAGATCCCCTTGTAAGCTGATGCATTCTTTCTCACTTTTCACTTCCCTCATGACTTCTATATTATCTGCAAACATATTCAAGTAGGAGTCAATACCTTCAGGCATGTCATTCACATAGATCAAGGAAAGTGGCAGTCCCAAAACAGACCCTTAGGGCATTCCTTTGGTGATGTCCACCCATTTGGAAAATGATCCAGTGACATGTGTCCTTTGTTCCCTTCCATTAAGACAATCTTTTATTTATTGGTGGAGTCTCCTTATTCCTGCCCGATATTTCAACTTTTTAGTTACCCTTCCATGTAGTACCATGTCAAATGCTTCCTGGCAGGCAAGATAATATAAACAATCTAATGCTCAGTCTTCCCTTTTTTCTAAGACAGAGCTCACTCTCATAGAAATGTAATAGGTGTGCTACACATGACTTCCTTTTTTCCTAAGTCTTTGTTGCCTGTCACATAGGTAATTTCTCCTTTGTAGAAATTCATCCAGTTACTTTCTGATTAACTTTCTATTACCTAACAGACCATACTTGTCAAGGAGACAGGTCTGTGGCTCACCACCTCTTTCCAGTGAGCCACCTCTTTCCAGTCTCCTTTTTTTTAGATGTGTATGACATTCCCCTTTTCCACTCCTCTGGCATATTGCCTTTCTGCAATGACATGTCATATATAGATATCTCAATGTTTTCTAAAACCTCTTTCCCTTCGTATCTCACTAGAGGTGGAGCTATAGTGTCTTCCAGTGTGAAAACACTGTGTATGTATATGTTAATGGACTATGCCTGCATGAAGTTACCCTGCAAGTGAAGAATCACTTTCAGCAAGGACGTATCATCATAAGTGAACTCAAAGGTGTACAGTCTTCTTGAGGAACTTTTCATTTCAAAAAAGCACATTTCACTGATAATTTGAAACTACTTGGAGATTTGAAGCAGTAGGAGCCCCATTAAAAGGTCCTGTGGTTGAATTATTAATAATTATTTACTGATATGTGGTAAAGGTAGGTTGTGTATGTGTGGAGGTCTGATTATATATGTGTATTGAGTGTACACATGCAGGCAAGGAAGCATGTGATTGCACATATGCATGTTTGTAGGTGTAGTGCCCCAGACCACAGTGATGACAGTCATCAGGGCACATACACTTTACAGCATATAATGTTTGTCTTGACTTTTTTCAAACATTCTGATTTCAGGAGGAAGAGGAGGCGGAGTTTGCTCGACTGCTCAGGGTAAAGACAAACAGCTGATCACCCTCACTAATCTGCTGCGTATGTCCACCCCCCTCCCCCTCCCTTCCACTAATCCTTAGATTTGCATGTGCATCACAGGATCATTCTCCCATGCTCTTGTGCTCCACCCCATGGTTTTTACAAGCACAGCCCATTTTGATATAAGCAGTGTTTGTACAATGCTTGCCTCTTTGTCATTGGTCAGGTACAGGTTTAGTCACTTTCCATGACAGTTGTTTCATTAATCCTGGATAGCATTGTTTACCAGGATTCCATCATGTATGTATAAAAGTCACCACCCACTTTAGTTTGCATTCAAGTTTGTCATTTGATAAACCAAGTGCTGTTTAGAATGACAAACTTAATCACCCATTTTATATTTTCAACCCTTAAGTAGTTTATGTTTGCCTTATGTGCTACCGTTAGCAACAGGATGAATCCTAAGAATCATGCCTAAAACATTAGTAACCCTTAGAGTCATTTCTGAAACATCAATAAAACCAACTGAGTACATTTATCTAGTTTTGATATTGAGGGTGTGGTGTCAACCAGCACAGATTAGTGAGGGTTCAAAGACTTTGTGCACATTAGATAATCATTATGATTTGTTACTAAATGGTTTTGCTCTTATGTTAATTAGATTATTTCTGATCCATGTTTGTGTCCATCTTTGTTTTCTGAGTAGCCTTGTAGCGTGTCTTCTTGGCGGGCAGCAAGGATGAACAGTGGTTCCATACAGCGAACATTACGTTGGCCTGTTTGTTGTAGTTCATTGAGGATGCTTTTTATTGATAGTGCATTAGTGATTTTGTATTGTCATTATTTTAGAATATTTTTAAAGAAATTTTTAATGAGACTGAACAGGAACTTGTGCAGTTGATCACATTTTATGTTAGCATGGTATGACTATGCATATTAGGCCAAAGTATGTATTGAGTACTGAGAATAATTAGTGTAGGTATCTGCCCGCCATGAGTCCACACTGCACTCTGCTCTGTTGACAGTGCTCATTACCGGCATTTTTAGTATGCTATAGCCAATTAATTATGGATTTCTGTGCTTTTAAATCTTTTTTATTAATCCTCCCTGAATAATACTCTTAGTGATGTGAACTAACATGTTGAAAGTTTTTTGTATATGGCACATACACCAAAATTTAACAAAAGGAGCATTTTGTTAGGGTATGATTATTTTAGATGAATAAACAGCATCACAAGCAGAACAACTAGGTATATCATTAAGAAATTATGGATCTTAGCTCACTGTCATAGTTTTTTAAGGCTCATTGAATCATATGTTTAGGGCCAGTTTGTCAGACTGTAGTATTTTATAATCAGTTCATTATCAGCTTGTGTATGAATTATCTTAAAATTAGTTTCCAATACCAGGTTTCTATTGGTTTTATTTGGAGATGGATATAATTGTCCTTGGTTTTGCTATTGATTTTCAGGTAACTTTAGATGGAATATTCAATCATAACATGCCCTTAGTTCAGTAACAGTAGTTTCATTGCTTGTTGAAAAGTACTTTTCATTTCTTTGTTTGCTCCTGGTGTTACCTCGTTAACTTGGGAAATGGTGAACATGTATGAAAAAATATTACTGTAAAACTGAAGTTAGTTATCAGTTTTCAAGAAAGTTTCCAGGAATATTGCCCTCATGTCACATAGTGGTTATTTATAATGAACTGAATGCTAAGAAACTGAGTATGGCTATGTAGAAAAGGTTGCTAAGATACAGTATTAAGTAAATGTTTCCAGTAATTAGCATTTACTAATTTCTTGTTGTTTATGTGACCTGATATCCCTGACATGCACATACATTCTAGCAAGAGTGGTCAGGTTAATTCAGAAATGTCTAACTTCATTTGTATATTCCCTGTGACAACTGTGATAACTAGTACTTGGTCACTTTTTTTCAGCCTTTTTTATGCTTCATTAATGCTCTTAATAAACAATTAAGTTATTATGTTTTTCAGCCCCCTTAATGATTTGTTTATCATGTAATGGTTGTAAGCTGGTATGACTGTTGGAAGGAGGTTAGATCATTTCCTTTTATACTGAAACTTTACAAAATCATACACAAGAAGTATTTTCAAGTCTTAGATTGTTTGTATTCATCTCAGCATTATCAGAAAAATCATGTTAGATTATTGTCAGAAAGGCAGATTTGTCAGGTCAGGCTTTGTTGATCAACAGGATCTGGTTCGTAAGTGGGAAGTAAAGGTGATTATTGCCAGGCTTTTGGTAATATTAGTGCAGATTCTTATGATAATTAGGACAAATGTAGAGTAGTAAAAAAAAGAAGTAGATTAACAATGAATGAGAAGACCTACAGGCTTTTGAGCATTGGCATTAAAAGATAAGGAATTAAGTAGATATACCCCATAACTGTAGAGTACAGTATAGCAACATGAGTGTATACAAATAGTTCTCTTTATTTCCATAGAACAGCAAAATATGCATTTCCCTATTTTGGTCAGAAGTCATTTGAGCTGCTGGCCTTTTTAATTAACTGCCTGTTTTAGGCTTTGTGTTGGCAAGTTATAACAAGAAACATACTTTTTATGGGCTGTTGTGTGACTATGGAGATCCTTTTAAGTTCACCTCAACCAGATAGAGAAGAACTGCTTGAGTACCCACAGCATCCATATCTGTGTCTGCTTTTGTATACACATTTTCATTCACACCTTGGTTAAGTTTTAGGTCTGTGTTTGTCTCAGCCACTATTTAATGTTTGGTCATATAATTTCCTGTGCAGATGCATATTGATGAATGCTTCAGCATGTCACCAAAACTAGATCACTCTGATGCTTCGGTGGGGTCAAAGGTCAGAGACTTTGTAATACTGTATATGTGAATCTATCTCCACACTATTTCATGAATGGTTTTGTAACTGAATGTGCAGTTGAATATTGATGGCCACTTAAACTTCCCATCAGAAGATGTCACTTGGACATCTCAATGACTCTGACTTTGAAGTGAGATTTCAAGACATTCCTGCACTTTAAGTTGATCTTGGAGAAGATTTCATGTCCATGCAGTAATTCAGCAAGATGGATTTTGTCAGTACTTGTCATGGGTGTTTTCCTTAAGACAAGAAAGGTCCCAGTTGACATTGAGACCAAAGATCAGGGTCACTGCCTCACTTGTAGGTAATTTCTTCAATGCACTGACTTTAGTTCTATGAGATGGGTTTCATTATAATTTGGTAAATGTCTTTCCCATAGAACAAGAAACCTCCCTTTTTGATTTTGAGATCAGGTCAGGGTCATTGCTGCAGTCATATGTAGATTATTTTGTTTTCACACAATAATTCAAATTCTACTGAAAGAATTTTATAAGATTTGCCACATTTGTACTGCTTTGGATAAAGCAGGTCTCAGTTGATTTTAAGATTACTTCTACAATTACTGTGCCAATCTCTCCCACCCACTAAACCATTTCACTCACCCCTAGCACCACATCAGCCAAACCCTTGCCACCACCATTTCCACCTCTACCATTTCGTTATCAATCATCTGTGGCTTTAATTCTACCATTTCCTCTGTTATCAATACTGCCATTTCCCCTACTTCCAACTTAGCCACCCTCTTGCCACTGCTATAACCAGCAATTATGTCACCCACTTCCACAATCCTTCCACCATCATCTCTACCACTCCCTTATTAACTCTTCCATCCCCTTGCTACCACCACTTCTATAACTATTTGTGCCACAACTTTAGCTATGTCTCTGCTGACACCACTATTAATGCCTGTGCCACTACCTCTGCCACCTTCTTGGCACCACCACCATTATCACCCACTTCCCCCTACCACTGCTAACCCTTTCCACCGCCATTGCTGCCCCTTTGCAACTACAACTGCCACCCCTTTTTGCACCACTGCTACCCATTGCCATCACTTGTGTCACCACTTGACATACCGTCTGCCATCACCATTACCAGCGCCCTACTATCACTGATTCTACAATCATCCGAGTGACCAGTGCTACACCTGGTACTACATTTGCCATCTCTATGGTATTTGTACCACCCTCTTTTGTCACCATCAGTACCACCACCCCAGCTGTCACCTTTGTCACCATCAGTACCACTGTTCCAGCAAATTTTTCTGTTACCTCCTTGCCAACACCACTGCCACCCATTACCGCACCTGTTAACCAATACCACCACACCTGTTACCTACTACCACCACCCTTAGCACCTCCTACCATCACTCCTGCCACCTTCCCAGTTACCCACTACCACCACCTGTTTCACCTCCAACCATCACTCCTGCCACTACCTCTTCCACCACTCTTGCTATCCCTTTGCCACCCCCTTTGCCACCCCTGACTCAATCCTCTCTGCCACAAGTACTATCAACACCCCTTTAAACTATGTATTGATCTGCACAATAAAGCCTGAACTCTTAGCTCACTGTGTCTGGAATTAGATATAAGTCTTCTGTGACTCTCATACATATTTTCTGTACACTTACCAAATTTTTACAACAGTTATCTTTGTTTACCAAAACACTAGCCACAATGAAGAGCATTTTCCTTTAATTGATACACAAATTGTTTGGATAGTGAACTCTTGTTAGAATATGTTCTGTATTTTCTTATCTAATATAGCTGTCCACATACTTGTTTGCTTCTCTGCAACAGCCTCAGAAGGATTGGATTGGAAAGCTTCTGTGATAAGGATATCTTATTCTGTCAGTTTAGAAAAATAGAATACAGTAGTGTTCTTGTCCTTTTGTGGGTTTCATGTGACTGTGAGTATCATTTACCATCTACCCATTTTCAGCCTTCCATTTTGATTTTATGGAACTTTCATGGTATGATGACAAACAGCATTATCTAAGGAATGAGATATTTCCCTCAGCATAAGGGACATATTACCATAGGTATTTGCTTATCTTTTTCCCCCCATTTCTTCTTTTCAAACTTGGTTGCTTTCTGTGCAATACATCCCTATAGCATGGAGAGCCTGGTTTAGCCAGCCGTACTTTGCCAAATGGTGTGTTTGTGGTGTAACAGGTCATTTGAACAACAAGCAGCAAGTACAGTAATTACTTTTTTGTGAAGAATTACTTAATTTTTCAGCTTAGCTTCACTCTGATTAGCCACTTGTGGCTCAAAGGCTGTGCTATGGACAGTAGTTTTGATAATATGATAGTGATATGATTAAATAAATTTATTTTTTCTGAAAGTAGGTTTTTGATGATTTTTTTTAAAGTGAAACCAAATGACCAGTAATCATAAGGTTGTTTTAACTACCATGTTAACTGCACGTGATATTTAAAAACTTTCAAATAGCAGGGTAAAAGAACTCACTTTTCTGTCTCATGATAGAATCATAGAATAACTCCATGATACTGAAAGCTAAACATTACCTCTCAACAGTGCCAACAGCCAAATGAGGTTCACCTCATAAGAAAAATGTCTCTGAAGTCTTTATTTGAGAGTAGTGTTTGTTCAGCAGGGTGTATGACATTTGAACCTATTTTTAGGATCTTGACAACACATTCTAGGGCACCAAGATGGGCATTGATATGATGGTTAGTCTAAGAAAGATGATAAACAGTGTCAGCAGTAGCTTAAGTCTATATATTTTTCAAGCTGATAATCCAGGATAAGCAGGATAACCATACTCATGTGAAGTATTATGGCCACAACCTTACTGGTCCAAGGAAACAAAGACAGTCATAAAGACTGTTGATTAGAAGAGACATCAGGGATAGTAATAGCTGCAAGCTACATATGACAATGTAGCCTTTGGCGTGTGGGGTAATGTTTTGCACCTAGCACCCTGCAGCTTCACCTTCTGCACTGTTCACCGTAAGCTATACAACTGTAACTCTCTCAAGCTTAAACTCTGTACTAAGGCTCACCTCTTTTCTACAGATGGAAGATGAATATGACTTAGAAGTGGAGATTGAGAGACAGCTGGCACAAGAGGAGGAAGAAATGGCTGAAATGCAGGAGAATATCGCTAATCAAAAATTAGTGCAGCAAACAGCTAAAGTAAGTGTCTTGCAGATGGTTATTATTCAGCACCCTGGGAAAATAGTTGCAGACATGCTAACACCTGCCATGATTTTCAAAAAATTCTTTGGTTATTCATAATCAGTGTAGATTGAGTAAAAGCAATGTGAAAAATATTAGTTTCAATAAAGTTAAAGCAGCAGAGAGCTATTCATGGGTATTCTGAATTTTCATTAAACAGAACAACAGAAAGGTGTGGCATAGATGTTAACATAAACTGGGTCAGTCATTCATAGTTATATGAGGAGGGCATTTAGAGAAAAAATTAATCTTGTTTCCATGTTCTAGACTGTTTTGAAGTAGATGGTTTCATTATTGTTGGGGATTTGGATTTCTTAATCAAATCTATAAAAAGTGTACAAATACATGCAAGCAAAACAGACAGAGAAAGATGAAAAAATTTTGATTTTAGGGGGACTGTTTAATGTAATGATAATTAGGAAATAGTGGTAAGTCAGTTGAACTGAAGAGACAAGAACACTGAGCAGTAACACAAATCAAGTTTCAGTACAGTATTTCATCCTTTACACTCACCATATGTTGTAATTAACATCATCTGTCAAGCAGTAGGCAGATGCCCACCCCACCATGCACAGCCAGTCACTCAGGTATTTGTCAGATTCTTATCCTTTATTTGTATGCACTAATTGCTCACTGAATCATTCTAACGGAGCAGTCCATAAGCACGATGAAACCATATGAGAGGTTAGATGTAGGGCTACCTCTTGTGGCAAGTTAATGGATCATCACCCTCACCTGCTCACCCCTAAGCAGCCACCCTTCGCTTCCTTTATACGCAGTACAGTTTAAAGTCTGATAGAATGAGTTTACTGCATTTTTTACATGACTATGCTATGTAGATTATTATATATAGATAAAATATTGTTGTAGTATTGTACTAGTAGTGATTTTCTGTATTCATTAGAAAACAAAACCCTGATGTAATCTTCTGCTGCCGTATAACAGGTAAATGTTAATGTTTGTGGGTGTTTTTCTCTTCATGTATTTTGACTATTGATGAGTCACCCTCACAGTTAACCCCAACATGCCATCATCCACATCTCTCTGTCACAATGAGTTTAAGATCCATTAACAGTGCAGTTACACCTAATCACCCAATCTGGTGCACAACTATTTGATGTTTCACTTATAGAGTGTCCATATAAGAATATAAAACGATTCAAAAACAATGTGCTGGAATACTGGTGATTCATTCATTCGTGAGCCACTGCTTACACGTGGCAGGAATTCCATTTGGTGATAATACAACCTGCATTTTACTGTTGAAATATTTCCTTAAAACCTCAGTCCTACAGTTACTGTATACTTGCTAACTTCCTGGCCTGGAGTCCTCTCTATCTTTATTAGACTACTACAGCACTTAGGAAGTCAGTCACATCCACTGGTCAGGATCATAGGTCATAAAGTTTAGTGATGTTGTAACCATCTATATGTACTGTGTGGGTAGAGAGTTTTATACCCAAGGGGCCACATCTCTTGAATGCTCTTGTCTATCATACAGCCTCTTGAATTTATGTATGCTGTCTGCATTAACCATGTCCTCAGCCAGTCTGTTCCATTCATCAACCATATCTATAGTTTAAAAGTATGTATTTACATCCTTATTTACAAGATTCTTACTTAATTTCATGTTATATCCTCTGGTTGCTCTATCCCTACATCTCTTAATGTATTGTCCAATGTCTACTTCATTGAAATCCTTTGAAATGTAAAGGTTGTGATCAGGTCACCCACCACTCTTCTGTCTTCCAAGGTGAGTAGATATAAAGCCTCCAGCCTTTACTATCTATCTTTCTATATATATCTCTGACACCCAATCCCTCAGGGAACTCCCATCAAGGGTTGGCCATGGCAAAAGAGTCCCCACTTATACCTGTCCTTACATGCAACCCTCGCATACACCATTCCACGCATTCTTCCTCTGTTTCTCTACCTCCAGCATTCCACCACCCTATTTGCCCATGTCACAGGTGGTCTTCCACTCACACCAACCCCTGTAATTGTACTATCATACACTCTCCTTGTAAACTTCCAGTCTTGCATTCTTTCCACATGCCCAAACCACCTCAAAGTATTATGTTTCATCCATTCCACCACTCCACAATCTATTTGTTTTGCATTCCCTGCCATACCACATCTCTTATACAACCCATTCATTTTTTCTTCATTCCATCTACTAGTCACACCACATACTCTTCTCAAATAGCTCATTTTCACAGCCTGGATTCTTGACCTCTGTGACTCTTTCCGTATCCATATTTTGGCTGCAGAGGTCAGGGTTGGGGGAACTATGCTGTCCCTTAATCCTCTCTTCACCTCCATACTCACACCTTTACCCTTCATTATTCTTCTTCACCTCCATACTCACACCTTTACCCTTCATTATTCTATCAAGGGACTCAATGACTCTTCTACCCTCTACTGCTTTCTCCCTTATCTCTCCTTTCATATCACACTTACCCAAAACAGCTCCAAGATATCTAACTTATCTCACTTCTTCCAGTCTTTTTCCCCCATATCCAAAGTACAATTTAGTACACTTTCTTCTTTGACTCCATATGGTTTAACAAAATCTATACTTTCACTCTGTTTCCTTTCAAACACCATTACTTTACTTTTACTTGCATTTACCTTCAATCGCTTATGCTTATGCACATTATAAAACAAACTTACAACCTTTAGGAACTCCTCTTTACTCTCAGCAAACAACACAATATCATCCTCAATCAGGCTTGCCACTAGCCAACATATCTGAATGACACATCCCATCTTTGCACCCTGTCCGTAGTTTTGCTTTCATCTCTCTTATCACTACATCCATATATATATAAAAAAAGCCACGGTTACATTAAACAGCCCTACCTTACACCTACATGTACCCCACAACTTTTGCTCAATTCTCCATCCACTTTTATACGCATATTTGCTCCTTTATAGAAAGCTTTCACACCATCCAACAGCTGGCTCCCTACACCATATATCCTTGAAACATCCCACAAAGCATTCCATTCAAATGTATCATATGCTTTCTCCTGATTCATAAACACTGCATACAACTTCTTCCCTTTCGCTAAATACCTTTCTACTGTCACCTTTACTACAAAAACTGATCCAAACATCCTCTACCTTTCCTAAAGCCCCCTTGCTCTGCATTCATTCACTTCCATCACTTTATCAATTAATATTTCCTGGTATACTTAACAGACTTATTCCCCTAAAGTTGCTACATATATCCTTAGTCCCTTCTCTTTTGAATAAACGAACAAAAAAAGATTTCACCCAATCCTCAGGTACAACCTGCTGTTTCCATGCTAAATTATTATCATTATTATCATTATCATTATTATTATCATTATTATTATCATTATCATTATTATCATTATTACTATTTTTTTTAAGTCTCCAGTCATGGACAAAAGTCCACATCAAGGACGGGCCCTAATTGAAATATAGAGAGAATTGAGATAAGGGGAAAACAGACAGGGAAAGTATTTACAAAATTTGAGAAACTGAAAAACATGTCTTTTGAAATGAGGCAGGTCATAGTTATTGGGAAAGACATGAGAAGGCAATTATCAAAACGGCACACCCTTGAGTTGCCGATGGCCACACAATAATTATGTGACGCAGCAGCTTGCCGAGTATTCCG